>PNEQ01041738.1:0-20627 GCA_003012365.1 Medauroidea extradentata
TTAAAAATATTAGGGGTTATGTATACATGTATACTGCATATCATGTGAACCTTACGAATGTCGAGCCGAAGGTTGCCGAGCATGGCCGAAGATTGCCGAAGGTTAACGAGCTTGGCCGAGCATACCCGATGAATTTTTTAACTAAATAATTGTTATATAAAATTATTTTATATAAAA
This sequence comes from Medauroidea extradentata, assembly GCA_003012365.1. NCBI lineage: Eukaryota > Metazoa > Arthropoda > Insecta > Phasmatodea > Phasmatidae > Medauroidea > Medauroidea extradentata. The sequence continues at coordinate 178 of PNEQ01041738.1, forward strand.
CATTTTTATTAAATAGTATTTTTAATAAAAATATTTTATTTTTATTAAATTAATTTTTTAATGCATGTGGGGTTAGGACAGAATGCGAAATCAAAAATTTTTGGAAGACTCGGAAGAAACCTCCAAGATGGTGGTCGGAACATGATGGCAGAATTTTTAAACTTTTTTTTTATTTGTTAAATTTTTTTAAAATTTTTAAATTGATTTTTTTTTATTTTTCGAAAATTGATGTCATTCAAGATGGCGGCCGGAAACAAGATGGCGGCCGGAAACAATATGGCGGCCGGAAACAAGATGGCATCGGGGTGTTGGGTTACAGGGGTCAAAGGTCAAGGTCACGGGGTCAAAAGTCAAGGTCAACCACACAACCTCAGCCCCCAGCCCCTGTGCCCGGACCGGCTATTTTTCAAACTACTTTTCATATTTTTCTATACAATGTCTCTTAGTTCAAATAACCGAAGTCTCATTATAATAGCATAACCCTTAACGCTTAGGAATCAAGTATAAATCAACAACTAAGCTTAACAAATCCCAGCAGAAGCAACAAAGTAGAATCAGCAACAGTAGTTAAGTTGGCAGCCTCGCTTGCACTGCGCTATAGTGACCCTCGTCATGAAAGATAGCGACCTCTCCTGCCCCTCATCTTCCATCCCCTTGAGGCGACCACTTCAGTTCACTTCTCTTGTGGCCCGGGGTCACACCTCCGTGTGAATAAAGCGAGTGCCATGCGATAAGAGTAATATGTCACTTTTATAGCCCGTGTTCAACATTACACTACATCAGCCGGTCAGATACTGTGCCCTCTCTAACCACTGGCCGCTCATTCGCCCTCCACTATATTACGTCTCTTTACAAAAAAAAAAAAACAGCTTGCTCTACATAATGGCCATCGTTCTATACAAAGCTTCCTTCACATGATATAAACTTATTTTTGGAAGCAAACTTCACATTTTTATTACCGAACTGTAGTGCTGAGATACCATTGATAGCAGATAGGATACATGAATGTCTCTTGTGTCCACGATCTCGTATATGTGTGTATAATTCTGCTGTCTATAACGTTGGATATGATATAAAAAAACAGACACATTCGTAAGTTCTCCTAAAAAATGGATGTTCACATCAATTCATAAGGTCAGTGAAATATTCTGAAATATCTATATTTTGTCGTTAATTTTAAAATGTAAATTTATGTTTACAATTATGTCATTTGAAATGAAAATAAGCGTCTACATCTGATTTATTTAAAACTAAAGCGCATATTGTTTAAACAAAAGGTATAACCATAATAGTTTTGAGTGGGTTTTAAGTGATAATACATCTCTTCTACGTGTGCACAACACGATAACACTATCATAAGTACCGTTGAATACTTTCTCTTTCTCCCGCAATTGTATGAAGACGCTCAGTTCTTTTGGTTTTTGGTGAAAGTATTTATATTAAGTAACAGTCCACTATCCAACGTTCTGCTGTTACTACTTTTCTTTTAAATTTGGTCAATCGAAATATATATTTCACAACAAGGAAAACTTTGTAGGCATTTTTGAGCTCCGCGATTGTCTTTGACGTTACTATAAACCCAAGGGGAAAAAATAGAAATTTTTAATTACTACGATACTCTTTTAACAAACACCGCCTCTCGAAAATTACGAGTTTCTATATTTCATAGTGTACGGTGCGTAGTCTATGTGAAAGACAATTATTGCTGATCTCTGCTCGTGAAAAAACTAACATTTAAAAATATCACAGGAATAAAATTACTTGTGTAAAAGGTAAAAACACTTAGCTACTTCAGACACTTCAGAATTTATCTGTGACTACACAAAGACCAGGTATTGTATATTTTCGTCTATTTTCTTTTAAATTTTTGCGGATTATAACAATGATCGTAACATTCATTCACAAAAAGTGAGGTTTACAACTTTCCACAAATCACTAGAGACGGGAAACATTCGCAGGTTCACCACCATATAGGCTAGCCTGCAAAAACTTATGTGTATTCAAGACGACCACAGCTGTTCATTGGCTGCTCGCTGACACAGTGATGCCACACGTTCGGGCATGTATTCAGTTGCGTCTATTATTGGTCAACCTCCCTCCAAGACTTGTGAAATAATTCAAGTGCTAGTAGCGAAAGTTGCACAAATTTATAGTGGTTTTGAGTCATGGCTTGTACCCAAAAGAATATGCGAATTTTTCTGGCCCCTAAAAATCGGACCGTGTAATGTGTAAACAAAGAATATACGCAGGTACAGTAATGAACAATCATCAGAATGCTTTGCAACGTATGTTCACATTTAGCTCATCTTTAGCACTCAAAATGTTTGTGCTTTAATAGAGACACTTCAGTACTGACGATGTTTTCAGAACCGTGAAAGTTTGTTGCAAGAAATTCTCAATGTTGTAGTAGCTAACTTCAATCAAACACAGCAGTTATAGCGTGCTGTTGTTACACGCAAGAAAAATTATTATTCGACTTGTAACTTAGCTTGCCAAATGCCTGATTTATAGGGACTGGAAAACTTCGCGAATTCAATGACCTGCAGGCTAGAATCCATTGTACTATGCATACTCAAGCCCCGACTGTTAGTAGGGACCCCTGTTTTTCGCGAAAAGAATTTTGCCTCACTGTGTTTCCGTGCCTTACGTGCACATCTGCAGTTCTACTTCGTGGTCAGTGATAAGATATTTTAACTGTCACGAGCCTTGGGATTCTACCGGCAAATTACAGACGTGTGTTGCTGCAAGAACGTTATTGTAATTGGCTCAGTCAAATGATACACGGCTCTTCACATATACACGCTGCCAATAATCATGAAGTAGTATTGCAGATGCGTACATTAGGCACTGAAACAACTGGGGCAAAATTCTTTTCGCGATAAACAGGGGTCTCTAAAATGAACGAATAGACGGGGCTAGAGTGCATAGTATAATGGATTCTAGCCTACAGGTAATTGAATTCGCGAAATTTTCCAGTCCCTACTGATTCATTTTCGCAGCCAACGAACTACAGAGTTGGATTTCTATGATTCAGACATAAATAGTTACCTGAAAAATTCGCGTTTTTTAAAGGTTTCCAAGTGTGGAAAAATCATAATTTTATATTTTTGTGAAATACTTAGTGTGTTTTGTAGATGATACTTGGGAGAACAATTTCATCTTACGAAAAAAATATTAGCTCAACCAGTTTTCCCATAATGAAAATTAAAAGTAAAAATTTGCACGTTTTTATTTCTTACAAACCACAGAAACCAGTTAACGTAAAATAAATTTAAAAATTCGCACTGAAACCACACGTCACAGGCCACTACTTGGCATGTTTTAAAATACATAAAAAATATTTTCATATTAAAAAAATAGACAAAACACGCAAAATATTCAAAATTTCAGATAGTTTTTTTACATACAAAAATATTTTGTAATGTATTTTGAAACGTGCCTAGCAGTAGCCCCTTACATGACGTTTCAGTGTGAAATTTTTAATTTATTTATGTTTATTGGTTTTTGAACCAGAAGCTGGTGTCCGACCAGTCAAACACAAAACGACTACAATGTAACAGCAACTTACAAAAAAGCAAAACTTTTGTACAAGTTTCAAGCATTTCTAAGTACTGAGCACGAGTTTACTACTCTCCAACATGTCCGTCATAAACTCGGGAGATTAAACATTCACTCTGAGTATTTTTTTTTTATATTACACTTCCGAAATTTTGAGAAAAAGTTTCCGTCACATATGAGGTGAGCTAATTTTACTTATAAGTCAATAATATTTTATACATTTAACTTAATATACATTTCCATGAAAATAACTTTTACTCATTTAATCAGTGCTAGAAAAAAATCCATAAAAACTTATACCAGGGACAGTTTCTCGAGCAACACCCATAATTTATGAAACAGCCACTCAAAAACTGTGATACATGCTACGTTTAACTTGAAATTTATGTCACGCCGTGCATTTTACATAAGCGCCAAGCACGATAAATCGTGCGAGTACTCGAAAACTAGTACGTTTACCAAGTAATTAGTACGTCTGATGACACTAAGTACTGTACACAGAAACGTGTGCAGTCACGTAGTCAGATAGTTCTAATTTTTTTAACAAGTGATATTTATGAGTCATATACGAGAACTTCACTCTTGTGTACCGTCACTGACCACCGAAATAAATATAAAGCGTGATTCCCTCCCAAATTCATCGCAAATTTATTACACTTGAGCGGCGTAATTAAAATTCTTACATTGTAGCGTACCACAAAAGTAAGTTTAATCCCGCGCTTTTTTTACCGGAACACACCCTTCCTTCCCTTGTGTTCTGAGTTAATACTGCTTTACTTTGCTGTTCAGGATACTTTGTCAAACACTCCATACTTCGAGAGGCTTTGTGTGGCCAGTCTTCAAGACTGTACTTAAGAACAGTAGCTCTTTTATTTAGTCCTGGATGAAAGGATTGGTGTTTGCAAGAGTGGAACATGAGGGCAGTCTAGGGACATCTGATTTTGGCGAAATTAATTTTACACCAACTTGTTTTAGTGTCGTGTGCACGTCTACAGATGTGCTTCATGGTTATTGGCATCGTGTATTTATGAAGATGCGTCTCTCATTTCACTACGCCAATCATAACAAGGCTCCTGCCACACCATACACCTGTGATTTGTGATTTGCCAGTAGAATCCTCAAGACACGTGAGAGTTAAAAAATCCATTCTCTAACGGTGAGGTCCATGTTGTCCAAAGAGTAGCCAATCATAGAGCAGAACACAAACAACGTAATAATTTTATAACAATATGCACAATATGCATGCGTTTCGATTCTAGCTTGTCCTAAAACGAATTCATGAATATTTCCGAACGAGAAAGATTAGTACTACCTGTCTCGCTTTCAGGAAGACCCAGTTTCCTATTCTCGGCTCCGACTTTGAAAGTCAATAGAGCCACTAGTTTGGCGCGAAAATATTGTTGTATCATATTTAGAGACCTGCCAAGCTAGAATTCCAGCAACTAAGCTCATGCCACTTTCGCAATTGGCGAGTGACTTATTTGACACTTCCTGGAAGTCGCTTAGCCAATAGTTGGAGATGGTGAAAAATCGCGAGAATGTTTTTTGTCAGCGTATTCTGCAAATCAGTTTAGCCTCCTGCGTCAAGTATTATTGGTCGACGGTTATGTGGCACAGTCTAGTTGTTTACAGACGAATCACAGACGTCCAGCAGTAGCACACCAAAGTTACCATTGGTCCAGTCAAATACGGACTCGCCAGTAACAAAATAAAAACCGTCAGTAATGAATACATTACGTTCAAGCCTATCAAACAGTCAACTTTTCCCTCGATAAATCACCTTCTCCACCAATAGTTCAGAAGCAACTAAATGCAGGCCCATATCACTGCGTCATCGAGCAGCCAGTGAGCAGATAATGTCTGCTTGAATACAAACATGTTCTTGCAGGCTAGACTACATACAGGTCAGTGAACCCGCGCATTTTTCCCGTTTATAAACATATTGTCTCAATGTCTTACGAGCACATCTGCAACTTTGCTTCATGGTTATTGGCAGAGTGTGTTTGTCCAGTCACGTCTCTCATTTGACTGCATCGATCATACTAAGGTTCCTGTGACACCACATGGCTGTTATTTGCCAGTAGAAGCCCAAGACATGTCAGTTACAACAACCAATCACCGACCATAATTCACAGAAACCAAATGGGGCAGAAATCTTTTCACTATAAAATCATCGCGCTATATATCACCCCAGGCAACTGCTGGGATGTTTCCTTCAACCAGCCTCACATGATACCCTATCCTGTAGCAGTTTATATGCCCATTTCCTGTCAGCATTTCTGCTTCCACGTGAACCACGTTCCAACACCCTTCCAATTTGTCTATGTCTGGACAGGACGTTTTTAAACTCAAACGCCTACGGGTCATTCCAAACGAAGTGATCCAATTAAATTTTTTTTTGTTTTGTATTCTTAACATTTAGGTATTGCAAAAATGGTACTATTTTAATTATATTTCTGCTAGTTTTATTTAAAGTGTCCATCTTTGTTTGACAGAGTGCAGCATTATACTTGCACTATGTAGGTGTTTACAGCAACTGGACTAGCTCATTTCCTATTAGTCTTAACATTTTCATTCAAGAAACCATTTGTTCAATAAGAAACATGCTACAAAATGAGGTACACAATTTGCACTTAAATACAATTCTACAAAGTAAAATTTCATCTTTAAGCTACAGGTTTATCCAAAGGACTATTACTCAAAAAGGGGATTAGTCTCCAAGCCAAATATTATTTTACATGATCTGTGTAACTAGAAGTGTAAATACACCAACTTTTGATATTGAGACTCTCCTCCTTTTTTGGAAAAATTGAGAAAACCTTATAAATTGAACAAAATTGCATTTTTCAAGGCCAAATAACTCAATTGGGGGACCAGTAAAGAATCTAAAATTTCAGGGAATAACCCTTCTATGTCATGGTATTGCACACCAAAAATTTTGAGTTTGAGGTTTGACTGCAAGTGCATCTTTTCAAAAGTTTGAAATGATATTAAATATGCATAATTGATAGAAGTACTTAAAATCCATTGATATAGATGTTGAAGTAGATCTTCAAACCAATCTGCTACAAACTACTAATATTAATTAGCATAACACTGAATGATAACTGTATGACATGCCTTTAAATAAAATAAGCTTTAACTTTTAAATATTTTCTTAGATACCATTATTTCACATCTATGCTTGGTGTTCAACAAAGAGCCGAGAAATTTCTTCACACAGCTGAGGTTTGATGGTATGTGTACGTCCAGTCAATCTCTAGTGGTGTGAGTTTTCGTAGGAATTTCGCCGTAGGTACCCAGGTCTTGTCATCTCTTGAAAGTTTGAAAGATGTTCGTAGTCCAGCTGACTCGTTAACATGCACTTTGAAGTATTTATTTTCATGGTTAACTTCCTCAATAACTCCAAGGTAGAATCGCCTTTCACACACACACATGCAACTATCTCGTTTTTCTGGAAAGAAAGTGCTTTCGATATCTGAACGTCTTCAATGTCATTACAGATTGAAGTGTGGTAACACCGTATAACTGTGTCTCTTAGTGGAACATATTTGTGGTATGGCCAAGTTTTACGGACAGGCAAACAGTTCTCAAGTCATTCTTTCGATTCAACTCCGTGCCTGTTTATGGCATCACTCTTAAGATTAACTTAATGCCACGAAGGTATTTATCACAAAATTGAAACATGTCCTCTGTACACAAAATTTGATCATTAGTTGTTGACTGTAGGTTTCTCTTAGTCACTTCCCTGTTTGTTGTTAACAGAGTATTGAGGCAGAAGTTGAAAGAGGATAAACAACACACATGTCTAAACACGTCTGTGCTGGTCCAAACCACCTATCTCTGATGTACATAATTTGACTGTTCCTTTAAACTTACCAACAACACATTGGTAGAAGGATACGATACACAAAATACAGCTGCAAACATATGCTTACACACAGATATGTACCTAAAAAACCTACCAATTTATAACAGTGAATTTTATTACTATTTCAAATTTTTGAAATACCCACTTGCAGCCAAATCTCAAACTCAACATTTTTGGTGTGCAATACCATTTATAGAAGGGCTATACCCTGAAATTTAAGATTTTTTACTGGTCCCCCAACAGAGTTATTTGGCCTTGAAAAATGCCATTTTGTTCAATTTCCGTGATATTCTAAAAAAAAATTATAAAAAAAGGGGAGTTTCAATATCAAAAGTGGGTGTATATACACGTGTAGTTTCACAGATTATGTAAAATAACACTTGGCTTTGAGACTAATCCCCTTTTTTAGTAATAGTCCTTTGAATAAAGGACTTTTTACCAAAACCTGTAGCTTGAAGGTGAAATTTTACCTTGTAGAATTGTATTTAAGTGCAAATTGTGTACCTTATTTTGTAGAATGTTTCTTGTTGAATAAACTGTTTCTTGAATGATAATGTTGAGACCAATAGGAAATGAGCTAGTCCAGTTGCTGTAAACATCTACATAGTGCAAATATGCTGCACTCTGTCAAAAAAATGGCCGCTACAAGAAAACCAGCAGAAGTATAATTAAAATAGTACCATTTTTGAAGTACATAAATGTTAAGAATACAATACCAAAAAATTAAATTTTTTAAAATTTGTCGGGCAACAATATAATATAATTTTGGACTACTTCATTTAGAATGACCCATACCCACAATTGTAACAGAACTTTCTCAAGATATTTGTCAGCATTTCTGTTGGCTTTCTTCCTAGGAACCTCAACGGTCAATCGCATCCGATTCGTGTCGGTCATTTGACCGTAACATTTAACGACTGATTCTGATCAAAATGTATAAAAATCACAAATTAATGCAAGTAAATTAATCTTAGTTCATACTAAAGCATTGCTAGAACACCCAGTTGCGTATGGTGGTCGTGTTCCAAGGCATGCAATATAAGCTCCGACTATACACTTTGAATACGTGGACTCAATATGCTTACCTGTCATATCCAGTAAACGTGTGTTGTGTAGATCGAGGTATACTATTGGAGAATGTGTTTCTTGCCTCTTGTACCATGCTGTAAGAAGAGTGTAGCTGCTCCTACAAGTATAATGGTCCCACAGACAACTCAGTGTTGAGTATAGTCACATCTTAGCACCGTGTTTCTTGGAACACAACCACAATATTCCACTGAAACTACCATAACTACATAATTTATTTCGTTCCTGAAGCTAAGATTTAGTCGATTGTTTCCAACTGCGTTTCTCAGTTCGCCATCCATTAAAATTATGCTTACGTTTGCTGTTACCACGTTAAGTGTGGTGTAAATACGTACAAAGAGCAACGAACCGCTTCTTCTACAAAAATTGCTGCTGAATCTGGTTTGCCGAACGCTATACCCATGGGTAGAGCAAATGGTATACCGCGAAAATGTTTTGTGTCAACATGCCATTGAAAACACTGTAGTTTCTTGTGATATTTAGAATTGGATGATGTGCGTCAGACACAACGTAGCTGTCTGCAGACCAATAACAGGTATAAAATATTACAATAGCGGGCATCTTATTGGCTCAGTCAAATAGGGAACAGTTCCACGTACAGGCGAATGCCAGTCGTCTTTTCATAAGCAGAACGTAAGTTGAATTCTAGTAAACAGATTTCCCGCGGTAAACCACCATCTCTACCTAGGGATATAACAGAATATTACATCAATTAGGCATCGTGTTGTAACATAGTATTTGCCCGATGTTACAGATGATTATAAAATTAAATTTATTTGTCAATAAACTTAAGTATTTATTATTCTATGACCGCAGTTACCTCGTGCCAGGAAATATGTAATGTTTATATCGTCTATGCATTGTGTGTATAAGATACTGTGTTTTGGAACTTTAATGACTTCTATAGTTTTTACATTCAAGCTAGCAATATTTTGTTTCGTACCGTGAACCACAACCTGTTCTGATCGTATAAGCGGACAAACCTGGGGTAAGCTACAAGGAAAGCATTTATTGAAATTTGTTTTGCGATGTTATAACAAGAGAAGGAAGTTTGTTTAAGAACGATGAGAAAATTTTTAGATAAAATAAGAACGTTCCTGCCCATGGTGCTGAACTGACGTATAGTCAAGAAAACCTCAAGATTTTCTTTGATGCGACGCAAAATTGTTTCTACGTGTAGTCAGAAGAGTACGAGTTTGCTTCTACGACTACGACCAGGAGAGCAATATCTGAATTTATCTACGACGTCAACGCCGAATAAATATTTTCAAGGGGAATTATAAAGAAGAAAGAGCCTGTGGTTCGGGCCATTCCAGAGTCTACTTCAGATCCGTTGCTGTCCTGGGTCTTCGAGGGTCTCAGTTCGACGCGTCCACCATTCAAAGGGGGCGTGGTCGACATCCAAGGATCAAGAGAACGTGGTTGAAATATTTTTTGAGGGATAATCTAGAGGCCAAACTTCCCGACTTACTACAAGACACCCTTGGTAAGACCAGCCTAATCGTACGCCGTCGTGTCAAGTTATGTCTTTCGTCGAGAGTTGAAAAACCTTGCAAATTTTCGATCAAATTTCCAAAGTAGTTGATTATTATAGAACAGCTTAAGAATTCATTTGATAATCTTAATGAGTTTAATTAGCTTAAAAAACGAACTAAACACCTAAGATCAGCCCGAGATTTATTAACCTGAGCTGGCAAGGAATTATTAAAGAAGTCTATAAGCTGCCTGGAAACAAACAGAATTTGTGAAACATCGAGAACTCAGTACAATTCGTAGAACCCGGGTTTGCAAGTTTAAGTGATGATCAGGTTTGTACCCGAAGTAAATCACCTTGGTCACGGTAAAACCCTATGATCTGAAATTTCATTCACCATAATATTTTCTGCTTATTTGATTACTTAGTAACCTAACTTGTTTGTAGAAGTCATTTTTTTATTGTGTCAATTTCATTTAAATATATTTTTCTTATGACTTCTACAGGAGTTTCGTTTCCATTTGATCAGTAGTTCTAGTTATAGAAATACTGGGTGGTTTTCTCGTTTGTGTCACCTTTTTTTAATCTGGTCTAATAAACCATACGTGTGTGTAAGATATCACAGTGTGAGGCGGGATTTTAACGCCCGTTTCCTTCTTTCCCTCTCCCCTCGGAGGGGGGGGGGAGGGAGGGGGGGCTCGCGCGAGCAAAGACCGCGTAGCTGTTGCAGGGAAATGTGAAACAGTCCGTGCAAAAAAAGGACCTGCAGATGTCGCGTTATTATCAGCCAGTATACTGGACTGCAGGTTACTATTTGCTCATACGACTGCTGCCGTTGGCGCGCCTGTAGGACTATCACAACCAAAGCTTAGATATGGTGGTTTATCGCGGGAAAACTTGACTGTTTGCTGGATTTCAACAAACGTTCAGCTTACCAGAAGACTAGGCTACTGGCTTTACCTTGTACTTAGAGGTGTTGCCCTATTTGACTGGGCCAATGAGAATCCCGCTATTGCAATATTTTATGACTGTTATCGGTCAGCAGACAGGTGCGTTGTGTCACACGTACATCGCCCTTTCGTATAAGTTGTAAGAAACTGCAGTGTTTTCAAGGGTATGTTGGCACATAACATTTTCGCTGTATACCATCATCTCTCCAGTGCTATAAGTTCAACTGTAAAATACCCAGTAGCTTGCAATATGGGTACACAAAGATATTGGAAGCTATGACGTCACAGAGTGTGTTCGGGTGAACAATAGGCAAGTGGATTCTAGCCTGTCTTGAAACAGTAACGCGAAATTTGCACGTCTCTACCCATACATTATTAGGGCTAGGAATATTTCGCGAGCTCAACGACCAACGCGCTAGAATCCATTATCCTGTGGATACCGAAGCCCTACCATTTGTCCTTCATCTGCTACTCATTCAGACAGCAGACAATGAAAGAATCAACGGGGCTTGAGTATGCATAGGACATTGGATTCTAGCATGCAGGTCACTGAACTCGCGAATATTTCCTAGCCCAATACATTATAGATAGAGATCGTGGTATATCGCGAAAATGTTTTTACCAACATACCCTTGAAAACACCGTAATTTCTTGTGACATGTATGATTTGGTGTACTACTTCTGACACCTCGTAGCTTCCTGCAAAACAATAACAGGCATCAAATATTACAATATTTGGATTCTTATTGGCTCAGACAAATAGGGTAATATCTCCAAGTGCAAGCTAAAGCCAGCAATCTTCTGGTAAACTTAACGTGTGTTAAAATCCATGAGTTAAGTTCTCCTGCGGTATACTGTGATCTCTAATAATATATTTCCAGTTTATATTTAGAGGGACATTCAGTGGTAAAATAATATAATCGTAAATGCATGGCGATGTCCGCTCTTCCAGTGCGGTAGCCCTACGTACTATAAAAAAATTACAGTTGTACAGCATATTACAAATACAAAATTAAAAATAAGAGGTAAACATATAAATAAATGCGAATTACACGTCATTTTCTGCCTGCAGTGTACACTGTAAGCTGTTGTTGGCATCTCTGCGTTTTACATTAGACGTAATACTGCGACTTGCTGCGCTTAAAGGTGTTCGCGCGGCAAAATAGCATAATTTTATATTTGTACGATAATGTGTTCGTTGTATACACTTTACTCGTGACCAAATTTTCCACTTGCAAAACTTTTTTAGGTCTCATAGTCTTCCCATAGCAGCATGTCGAAGTCAAAATTTGTAAGTTACGGGAACATGCTAATAAACAAAAACCAACTGAATTAAGCGAATGAAATAATTTACACTGAAATTAGATAGTATGTGTCATATGCAAAAATATTTTTAATCACACAAAGCAATTACTTTGTATTTCTTAAAAAATTCCAAAACAAACGATAATTTTCTTCATTTATCGTCATTATTTTTAACTACAAAGGGACGTTAATGTGCGATTTTAAATATTTTACCATATGACCCACACTATCTCATTTCAGTGTAAATTATATTATTCGAGTAAGTCAATTGGTTTTTGATATTAGCATGTTCCCGTAACAGTCAAATTTTAACTCTGAGACCTAAAAAAGTTTCACAAGTGGAAAATGTAGTAACAAACAACGTCTATAAAACTAACACTACGTCGTACAAATATTAAACTACACATTTTGACCACGTGAACGCCCTTGGCGGTTTTGGCCAAAAACCCAAATTTTCACTGCTGAGTCACCAATCGCTTATGAGACAGCAAAAATAATAAAATTACTGCACCTGAGGGCCGGTAGCCAATGACATCACAGACTGTGTTACGGATGTACAGGCGGATGAAGACTAGTCTGTTCCCAAATAACTGTCTTACTTTTTGCAGCATGCATATAACATTAAGATAAAGGATTAAAATTTTATATTTCTTCTTTTAAAGTAGAACTGCCACCGGAGGGGAAGAGTGCAGCATTTTATACGACTGTCTGTAGTTTCAAACAAAAGGTTATTAAAATATTTTTTATCTTCCAAGAAATAACTAGTTTTGCACTTGTAACGACGCCTCGTCATGCCGGGAAACTTGATGAAGAGGGTCTCCTTCATTTTAAAATATTCCAACAATGTAACTCTATTTCTGAAGAGAAGTCGAAAGACAAGCTTTTTTTAGCTGGAGGCTATAAGAAAAAGAGATAGTGTTTAAACAGCTGGACAGATTTCCATCAAATACAGCTAAGAACCATTCCTACAAAACTAATTTTCAATTAAAAATATTATGGAATCAGCCCATCCCTTTGGGAGTTAAGAAGTCACAGACACACGGACCATAGACGTCAGTCTTATAGAATTCCTCGTTTTTCGTTGAGGGCTAATAAATTAAGCGATGAGGGTAGGACTAGTGCTATAACACCCTCATTTATGAAAAGCACTAAAGTGGCGGGCAATGTTTTCGTTGTAGAGGCTTTCTTCTACAGGAATTTAAACAGGCGGCCCTATAACTGTAACTGTTGAATATGTGGCGTAAAGTTACGATATTGCTTCCCAGTTTCTGTTTAAGAGTGAGAGATAGTCGCCATATTGAATATTTTTATTTTGTGTAATAACTTTTCTCCTGGGTAAACTCGTGTAAATTTAACCTAACTACGGAACAGAATATATATTGATAGAATTGTAGACACTGCAAATACATCTTTGTCGTTACTATTGTCACAGATCGAACTGCAGTTAGAAAACACTCATTGCATTCTTAGCTGCAGTTCCATCTGTAACAAGAGTAACGGAAAATAAAGATTTTGGTGTCTAAAATTCTATCAACATGTATTCTATTCTGCAGTTAAGTTAAAAGTTCCATGAATTTACCAAAAAGAAAAGTTATGACATTAAATACAAAAAATTCAAGAAGGTTACTATCACTCACTCTTAACGGAACAGGTTAATAATTTTATACGTACTGCAACATGAAAAATAAGTTTTTAGCCATTACAGGAAAGTATAATTTGAAATGCGCAAAAAAATATGTAAATATAAACGGAACTTTGTCCTCCATACGTACCATACTTAAACAACATTGGGCGTATTTTCGCGAAAGAATCGGTAACAGACAAGTGCATTATACCGAAACGGAAATTAGGCCTACCTACACTATGTACACTCTTATCCTACACTACCTGTAGATATGCTGCAGCTCCAGTGAGTGGACAGTTGTACAAGCGACAAGGTAGCGCGGCAGTCTTGTGTTTTCATGCAGGTCTGTTATTTGTTCACAGCCCTCAAGAAAATGTTTCAATAACAGTCACCAAACGCGGAAGTAATTAACGTGTACGCAAGTTTCTAACGTCTTCACAAGTGAATTTGCCAAATTTCCGGGTATATAATTATTGATTATTCCGTTTTTGGCCAGTTGGTTTCCAATAGCGCAGTTTTGAGAGGTAATTTCCATGAATATTCACTGACACGATTAAGATTCATCATTAATTGTGTCCATCGGTAAATAATGTGGTTGGCCATCCTTTTCTGGCATACAATTTTTATCACTATAATTTTTTGGCAATATAATGGCAGAGTTTACGGCAGAAGGTCCAAATAATATAAAAAAGGTCGCCTTGTCACAAGTCGCTCAAGTGATCACTAGAGACCTGAAAAATTCGCGTTTTCTTTCAGGCACACGCTAGAATTCCAGCAACTGTAAGTTAGTGTTGCTTTTACAAATAGCCGTTGACTTATTTTACTCAGCCTTGAAGTCTATGAGCCAATAATAACAATACAACTGAATACAGACCCATTTCACTGTGTCATCGAGCAACCAATGAACAGCTGTTGTCTGCTTGAATTCACAGAGATTCTTGGAGCCTAGCCCACCGGACAGTGAACCCGCGAATTTTTCAGGTCTCTAGTGATCAGTTTTCGAGAAATATGACGTAGAATATGCAGAGCCTGATAGATAGACAATTATTAATTTCTCAACCGTATCTAAAATTCATAGTTTATTTCTCTTTACTTTTACTTCTTTTTAGCAAATTTTGGTTTACAATGTCAATTTTCATTCGCGAATTTCTCCACTAAGATTTGCACCAACCAAAACTTCCGTCCTAAATTTTTACCACTTTGTACATTAGGAATCATCTCGCAATGTTTGAAATATACTTTCATTAACAGTCTGTATTCAGTGTTTCACCATCAAATACACGTTGCCTTCCACTATAGGCGGCTGTGCTGCAGGTCTATGAACTATTTTGCATGTCCGGCATATAGAAGAACAACGCTCTTAAGAGCCAACGATGCACAGGCACCACACATCCTTCTAGTCACTATGCCCAAGTTACTGATCTTCCGTGAAGGCTTCATGCCGATAGCCAGAGACTAGTGAACCTAGTAATATTAAACACTAGCAGAACCCGGCGCACGTTGTCCTGCCAGTGTCTATTTAAAAAATGGATGTTGGTAATATTGCAATCCCCCCTCCTCCCTCTAGAAACCTATATACCGCAAGGGGAAACTAGTATTGATGATGATGATGATGCGCTGCAGCTCCATCTGGTGGCGAGTTATAGAAAAATAGATGCCGATGAAATATTTTCCGTGTTCAAATATTTATGATACCAGGTTTCAGGGAGAGCGTTTGAACGATATAGAAGTCGATGGGCTGCAGCTCAATCTAGTTGCGAGTTGGCGAGTCACAGTGATACGGATAGCATAAAAATCTCCAAGAAAAAAATACATGTATGTCCCAAGTTTAAGGGTGATAGGTGAAACGGTGTCGGAGTTTATTGGTCTCAAACATACATATCATTGTCTCTCTCTCTCTCTCTCTCTCTCTCTCTCTCTCTCTCTCTATATATATATATATATATATACAGAAAGAGAGAGAGAGAAACGTATGATGTGTGTTGTGCAATCTATTACTTTATTAAATTTTAAATTTCTGCCATAAGGTGTTCGTATCTAATAAATGACCAGAAAACAGATTTTTGCAATTTCCGTACACCAGAACGTAAATTATATCCATAAAGAGACATTCTACATGCACGCTGAGCAGTTTTCTAGTAAATTCATCAGTCTTATTATCGGATTACTGAATATTTCGCTTATTTTAAATTCGGAGAAGATATAGGCCTACATGAAATGTGCTGATGTAGCATGATCTATATTTAATTTCGCTTCTGTACACGCATGGCCGTTGAATCTTAAGTGTATGTTTATGGTGCAATCAGTCCAGCATTTTTATAATGTAAGTTTGCTGTACTGATTGTGGCTTGAATACACGTTAAAAGTTCAAGTGTCATATTTGTACTGTAGCGTAAGGTAAATAGAATTCACGCTATTATAGCACAGTCCACATTTTACTTCTCAGAATTTTATAGCAACCAAAAAAAACATTAGATTGTCCAATATAACAAGTGATGGCGAGCCTTGAGGGGGTTCCCTATGTATACTGCGTTTGTGTGTGTGAGGCACAAAATCGATAAAGCTCAAGGTCGCCGCCGCCCGGCGTGTGTACGCATGTTTCACCTCTACACGCAAGCCACTCAATTTGCGCGCAGAGATTTGCTACTATTCATTTTCCTATTAAACTTTAAGTAGTGACCATATCATTTTATTCATGGGAAATATAATTTATGCGTGCTTCAAATTGTTACGGCCCTGAAAAATTCGGGTTTTCTCTCCGACACAAGCTATAATTCCAGCAACTGCACGTTCGTGTCACTTTCGTAATTGGCCCTTGGCTTATTTGACACCTTCTGGAAGTCGCTGAGCCAATTACAGAAATGTAACTAACCACATGCCCATTTGACCGTGGAAGCGAGCAGCTAATGAGCAGCTGATGTCTGCTTGTGGAAACATACATTCTTGGAGGCTAGCCTACTGGTCAGTGAACACGCGAATTTTTCCGGACTCTACTAATTGTGCGTTTTTCGGTTGTGATTTCCATATTCCGAGATACGGCACTGTGAAAAAGCCGTTTTTACTCATTTTAGGAGGCCCGGAAATAATATTTAAAAAGCACGTACCGAATTTGGAACTTATAGCTAGGGACTGGAAAATTTCGCGAATTCTATGACCAGTAGGCTAGAATCCATTGTACTACGCATACTCAAGCCCCGTCTATTAGGTCGTTGTCGACTTTTCCACTGAGTAGCAGCTAGTCGACAAAAAGTCGGGGCTTGAGTATGTATAGTACAATTGACTCTAGCCTACGGGTAATCGGATTTGCGAAATTTTCCAGTCCCAACTTATAGCGTAATACTTTGGAGTGTGTGTTCTTCTCGTAGACGAACCACTTTGATGAGCGTTAATTAGTGTCGTCAAAAATATAATACTCGCAAGTCGCTGCGAGGTATTTCAAATACAGGTAGGGAACCGGCTTAATGCAATGCCACCCGTCCCTAGCTGAAGCTAACTACTCACTGAGACAGCAGCCAATGAGAGGACAGCTAAGGATAGAGACTACACAAAACAGTGTAAAGCAACATCCCGGTCATTGTTCTCATGAATATTTCATCTGCCCAGTAATTATATTTACTTAGGGACCCCTGTTTTTTGCGAAAAGAATTTTGCCCCACTTTGTTTTGGTGCATTACGAGCACATCTGCAATTCTACTTCGTGGTCATTGCCAGAGGGTCTACGTCCAGAGCCGTATTTCACTTGACTGAGCCAATTACAATAATGTTCCTGCAACACTACACGTCTGTGATTTGCTGGTAGAGCCCCAAGGCTCGTGACAGTTAATACATCCAATCACTGACTATGAAGCAGAACTGCAGATGTGCTCGTAAGGTACCGAAACAAAGTGGGGTAAAATTCTTTTCGCGAAAAACAGGGGTCTCTATTAATTCTGTAACGAGTCAGCACTCTCGAAGGCATTGGGCTGAGCGATCTGATGAACCATGCCAACTTCCAATCCTCTGCTCGCTACCTACAATCCCGGAGACGAGGCGGTGAACTGCGCCCCTCTTCCTTTCCTTCCCCTGCTTTATTATCTCCAGTCGCGGAAACGAGGCGGCGGACTGCTCCCATCCTCCTCCCCCCACATTCCCGCCCCTGGCGACGCTAACCACTCGGGCCTGGCTGACATCAGTGGCCCCCTAAATGGGCGGGCATCTATCAGTTATCCATGACAAGCACTTAGCTCGGACATAACTGAATTTTACCGCAACACCTAGAACATTCAGCTTTCCTCAACCAGCATGGTCGGCGAGCTCTGAGAATTTTCCGGGTGACTATACATACCGGCCCACTGCGAGCAGAGAAAGAGCGATTGCTGTGTGTAACTGGTGAGTGTTCGCAACCTGCTTGGCAGCGAGGGACGAGGCGGGACCAGCAGATCGAGGAGAGGCTACGGAGATGTAGAAGACGGTGACACTCTTCGAGTGTTGTGAGTAAGGTAAGTGTGATATTGGACGAACAGGTTGAATTAGCTGTGCATTGAGAGTCATTTATAGATAGAAACTGTTGTGGTCGGATGACTGATTTTAGTTAGAGGGACGTTAGTTATTGTACACTACAGTAGTAAATTAGGCTTTTAGGAAGATTATCTGTATATAATATCTGTAAGTGTTTATTCTAAAGGGGTGAATCGCGAGTGTTGTATACCTAATGTAGAATGTTTAGGGCCTAAAGATATAATAATGAAATTAAAAGCTTTAATTAATTTATTTAACTATGTAAGTCCTCCATCCCAAATGAACCTGGCTGCGCCCATGACAGCAAAGTTGCTACAATAGTCTCTAATGCTACACAATTCAAGACGTAATATTTGTCCGCAGTCATAGCATAACATGTTCGGCGACCGACTCGAGTGACGACACCAGTACTGCAGCCGATCGGGGAAATGTCTCCTCTTCCCACAACCCCTTCTTCCGCCCTCCTTCAGAACATCTTCCTCTTCGCAGACGTCTTCCGCCTCGGGGCACGGAGGCAGCTCAATAATTGAGAAGCCCGGTTGACCGAAAGATCCCCCGGGAGCCATCCCAAGCTTGAAATATGACCGCTATAACGTTAATTTTGGCGGGCGTAGCTGGCCTTCCCCCTCCACTCCCACCCCCTTAACCCCTCCCACAACGTCTTCTACGCCCCCCTCCCCCTCCATCCTCCCGGGCATAAATAAATTGCCTAATGATTCTCCCTGCTCACGACTCTCTCGAGTCGAGCAGCCATTTTTACTGTCTCCGGCTTCCAACCCTCTCCCTCCCCCTCCATGGCTCATGGGCTCGTGCCCCTAACTGCAATTATCCCGGATCCTTGAGGCAGTGCGCTTCTTCTTGTTAGTGCTGGTTCTAAATAACAACTAGCCTCTGCGCCCCGGCTGTCGCTGCCTCTTTTACTACCGCTGATAAACGACGGCCAGCTTCCTCTTGCATGCCGAGCAAAAACCCACGTGATGGGGCTTTCTTTTGTTGCTTTCCCAGCTCCTCTATTGGCTCTTTGCGTCCGTCTGTAAAACGCTTAAGGTGGCCGCCTGGGTTGATGCGTTTTGCGCTTTCGAGGCCTGGACGAGCGGAAGCGTTAAGGATGACATAGTACTGGTATCACGTATCATCCTCGTCTCTACGCGCAAGTCACTGAACTAACGTACAGTCTTCTTACTGGCAGCTCACCTTCATGGTCCATTCCTTGTTGAGATTTTTAAATGTTTGTTGCAATAGGAGTTTACAATTACGATATATATATATATATATATATATATATATATATATATATATATATATATATAGGTTTGTGGACATACGCCATTGCTCATGTTATGCTGACCAAACTACAAACTTACAATAGATCTCAATTCCTGAAACATTGCATTTTTTCGTTGTTTTAACTTGTGTTGTCTTTTGTTTGTTGTCCACTGTTAACCTTGTTTTTTGTCTCTCTTTCCAACATATTTTTACTTTGGGACTTTGTTTCTAAAATAGTGTCCATCTTTTTGTGCCTGGGTGTTGTGTTGATATTCGACTGAATTCTATCAGTAGAATTCTTTGTTGTGGCACTTAAATAAACAAAGAAAACCTAACAGAATTCCTCTGGAATGGTTTTTGTCTCATTTTCGTATGTGTTTTGTGTCTCTTTTTGTTCTTCTTAGTATTTTATCATTCAACACAAGTTTGATCAGCAAAACACAAACCAATATGTTCTAATTCCATTCCTTGATTACTAAATCATTTTGTGACGTAAAATTAATGATAAAGAAGTACTGCAACCGCCTATACCGTTTATAAGCTGGTGAACAAAGACTTTCGTATCTAAAAAAGGACCGCAAAAAACTAATTTCCGTAATTTCTAGCCGCTGAAAATTATGTTTTAACTAGCAGTCCCCCGCGGCTTTGCTCGCGAGTATTATTCGTAACTGATAATATTTACTTTAATTGAAAAACCTCTTTGTACACAAGATTGGTACTTCAGTCATCAAGTGTTAGAATGTCCAAGCGGCTAGTTGAACTAATTCTGCAGCAGGATAAGTAGCTATAGCTGTCCACGCGAAAAGCAGTCTTAAGTTT
>PNEQ01041739.1:0-13197 GCA_003012365.1 Medauroidea extradentata
ACAGAACAGTTGTGTGCATTTTACTCGTAAACGGTGCAATGTAGGCATTTGCAACAAGAGGACATGTTTTGTCCTTACGGAGTGCTTCGTGGAGTAGACTACATTTCATGTTCCACAACGACACGCAAACATTCATTTATGCGAATTTACGAAAGCAACCCCTATTCATTTCATGAACGGGGGTGGTTTGAAGGCTGTATTTATTTGATGTTACCGATCGCACTCATTCGTACCATCACCCAAATATTCGTTATTTTACTCTTAACCGTTTGATATATTTTGACAAAATACCGTTTTCAAACCCGATTTTCGAAGGCTTATTACGCCCTTAATATTCACTTTTCGGTAAAGTGTCCACTACAGTGTCTACTTCATTTTTCATGAGGAATCACCTCCCGGAGTTTGGGCAAAGAGTTTCCGAACACCCTGTATATATATATACATATATACGTATATATAATGTGTGTCTGTTCATATATATATAACATAAACAAAATAATCGTGACCTGGGTTTATAGAGGTTGTACTACACCACGTCTCGATAGGTTACTTCAGAATGAAACTCCGGTATAAGTTATTTCTTGCTGATTAGTAATAAATTTCGAAACGTCTTTGAGACCTATATTAGTCATTTGTACACTTAACGAATTGAAATTAAAATCATGACGATAGCCAACTGTGTTTCAGTGATATAGACGAATCATATAAAACACATTTTGTCCGTTTTTACTGCTTGGGGGTCGAATTTCAAAAAATCCTAAAACTGCTTTATGGATATTTACGGAAGTAACATTTTGAAGTGAATACTATCTCTATTCGGTAGATATCGATCGTTAATCGGAAACACATTTGAGGTATTTTCACCCCCTTAAATGTTGAGTTCCGAAAATTCTTAAATTTGCTGATATGCATTTTCATGTGTGTCCTACTAATGTAAAAATCACGATGATAGGCCCTCTGGTTCAAGCTGTACCGACGTTTATTCGAAAAAACATTTCACCCTCTTTCATCCCCTTACAGGTAGATTTCCGAAAAATCCTTTCTTAGTGCTCGTCTACGACCTTAGGGGAAACAACACAAAAAATTTCACGATTACAGGTCCAGTGGTTTGGGCTGCAGTTTGATATGTCAGTCAGTCAGTGTTTTCTTTTACACACACACACACACACACACACACACACACACACACACACATATATATATATAATACATATATATATATATATATATATACACACACACACCCACACAGGATGTTCGAAAAAAGTGTGCCATATTGCAGGAACAGGTCATACACACCAAAATAAAGAAACAATGTCTAATAAACCTAACCCCTAAGTTGCACCCTTTAAGAGGTATGTACACTTTGTGAAAATTACAATAGGTGGGTCCGTTGTGGTTTCCTTCGTAATGAAATACGTGCCATATGTTGGAAAGAGATAGTACACATCAAAACAAGACACGAATATCTGACAAACATGACCTGCAAAATGCACCCCTTAAGAGGCATGTACTCTTTGCGAATAGTGCACGTCAAGATGATTAAATAATGTATTTAATTTCAGTATAACCAAACAGCTCCGTGAAATAAACCACTTCCGAAACCATATCAATTTAAAGAGAAAACGAGTTCGATAAAAATCATGCCTTGTCGCTGCTGTTAGGTATTTATTCTGTGGTCGTATGGAGTGACTGACGGTAGCAAGCAGACAGTCTAGCGGGCAGCTTAGAGTGTGTGTGAGTACTATTGTATGGTCAACATTGCAGTGCTTTAAAGTCTGGTAAGTTGTATGATATTACTTTATGTGTTTTGAAACCCAATGCTGCAGTGAATACTATGAACTGATTATGTGTTCCCTCTCCACCCTCAGAATACTGTACATAACTATGGAAGCATATTATTCAACGCGGGAAATGGCGGATATGATTTTCTGCTACGGCGAAGCACATGGCAGTAATCGTTGAACTCGTGTCATTTACACTGAACGATATCCAGCCCGTAGGGTACCATCGAAAAACCTGTTTAGTAGACTGTTCCAACGTCTTGCGGAAAGTGGGCGTCTAGAACCACAGACGGTTGATCGTGGCAGGACACGCACAATTCGCACGCCTAACATGGAGGAGCGAATATTGCTACGGGTGTCCGAGAATCCTGGAACGAGTGTTAGATGAATAGCAGCGGCGGAGGACACATGTCATTCTCTCGTCTGGTCGGTCCTGCATGACCAATTACTGTACCCATACCATCTACAACGTGTCCAAGGCCTGCGACCAGGGGACCATCCTGCTAAAATGGGGTACAGCCGGTGGCTGCTACAAAGGTGTGATAATGACCCACGTTTCATCGCAAATATACTGTTTACAGATGAAGCGGGATTTGCGAGAGATGGGGTGGTGAACTTCCACAACATACATGTTTGAGCCGATCACAATCCTCATGCAACACTTGAATCAAGGCAACAGCACCGATTCGCGGTAAATGTTTGGGTTGGTGTGTTTGGAGACAGCTTAATTGGACCTCACTATCTACCGAATCGATTGACTGGTACCAATTACCATAACTTTCTGGTCATCTTACTACCTGTTTTGTTGGAGAACGTGCTATTGCAGGAGAGAATGCAGATGTGGTTTATGCATGATGGGGCACCAGCACACTTTCTGCGCAGAGTCCAACAACATTTAACAGACACGTTTGGGAGGAGATGGTTTAGACGGGGCGGCCCAGTACCATGGTCTGTTCGGTCCCCTGACCACAATCCGTTAGATTTTTGGTTATGGGGCCACGTTAAGTCCTTGGTGTATGCCACCCCCGTGAATGATATGGCGACACTGCAGTAGCGCATCGTCCATGCATGTCAGCATATCCGCGACGTACCAGGTGTATTTCACAGAGTGCGAGATTCTATCATACGCAGGGCACAAGCATGGATTACAGCGAATTGTGATCATATTGAGCACCTGCTGTAGCACGTGTACAACAGTGAAACTATCTGCTACGAAATGCATTTTATAAGAATATTGTTTCGTGTATACTCTGTTTCATATAAGTTTGTATAAATCTGACAGCGACTGATATGCAATATTTTTTTTTTTTTTGTATTTTGCGATTTGTTTCACAATGCAAGACATTTGTAGCTCTAAAATGAACCTGAAATGTCCATTTCAGCATTTGTACTGCAAAGTTTGTCTTGTGTAGTGACAAAAATAACAAAATATTACAAATTTTTGCTCATAAGTTGATGTCAGATTTATCCAAACTTGTATGAAATGGAGTATATTACAGTGCACAAAGTGAATCCATTTCCTAGGGGGATTACCACGTTTATGAGATTTTCGTGTCTTGTTTTGATGTGTACTATCTCTTTCCAACATATGGCACGTGTTTTATTACGAGGGAAACCACAATGGACCCACCTATTGTAATTTTCACAAAGTGTACATGCCTCTTAAAGGGTGCAACTTAGGGGCTAGGTTTATTAGACATTTTTTCTTTATTTTGGTGTGTATGTCCTGTTCCTGCAATATGGCACACTTTTTTCGAACGTGCTGTATATATTTGTACATATTGTAGGCCTATATATATATATATATATATATGTATGTATATAATTTTTTTTTTCATACATAATACATATCTGTTTCTTGGTGGATTTGATCCCAAGTTTGAGGAAGTGCTGGTGAGCTTGGAAAGCTGGTTGGTTATACAAACAAAACATGTGTGCTAATTAAGCTCGATAAAATTTAGTAGCAGGTGCGAAAATGCTTTTTGATAATAGCTTAGGTAAAATACTAATGTTGGCAGCACTGTCGACGGCAGTCCCTCCTCCGTTATTTCCAATTGTATGGACATATTATTTTCAGAAGAGAACTCTGTTCTTTTTTTTACTACAGTGATTTCAGTCCTTAGTAAAATACAACTTCAACCAATATTTTTTTAAAACTGATCACCCTGTGTGTCTACCTGATGACGGGAACAGATTCCAGTTCCCGAAACGTCGTTAATACTGACTGTTTGGAAAACTGCTGTGTTTTGTTTCGTCTCATCGTTTGTGTTGTTGTTTTTTTCTGTTTGTGTCCGACATCTTTGTGTTTTTTTTCGTCTCATCGTTGTGTCGTTTGCTGTTTTTCTGTTTGTGTTTTTGTTTCGTCTCATCGTTGTGTCGCATGTCAACTTAGGTTTCTTTTTTTAAATTTTATTTCTTTTATTTTATGTTTTGTTCCTTGTTTTATCTGACCAGATTCCAGTTTTGGAATTTCATGTTGTGTATGTATCCTGATGACTAAAACATTCTCTGCTTATTTATGCTTTTTTGTCTTATTTTAGTTTTCTTTTGACAGTCATTTATTTCGCAATGGAGTATGTCCATGCAAATAAATACAGTCATGCACTCCCATTGCACAGTTTTTTCAAAGATCATATCATAAAAAAGTTACTAGGCAAAGCTAAATGTTCTGTTGTAAAACTCTGTCAACTGCTCACAAAACTATTCTGAAGCAACTTTGATGCTTTTATCCACTGACGTTTTGGAAAACTTTGACTGAATCTGAGAACAAAGTTGATTCACTTGTTTTACTAAACTAATTTAGGCCCTACGCTAAGCACTAGAGACAACTGTGAAATGCTTCTTGTCCTTTCATTCACTCCGGTAAACATACCGTGTTTACTCAAATGCCACTTTGCTGAACGATGCTTCTGGTAGGCTGGTTTTCTCGACGATCTCTCGTTTCTCCCGCCCTTTCATTCTGGCGTTGCTTTATAATCACCCCATGTCACCAGTGCTAAAAACTTCGATGTTGAGCGCTGACTAAAATCTCAAATCTCTCGCCCGCTCCAATGCCACTCTCCAAGCCACACCTTACTTTTCGCTGAAAATTTTATATGGCCCGTTTTAGGTGTATCTGCGTTATAAAGGAAACAAAACACTTCACTTAGAATACATGTTATCGTTAGAGATGGTTAAATTTCGCGAATTCAATGACCTGCATGTTATAATCAAATATCCTATGCATACTCAAGCCCTGTCTGTTCGTTCATTGTCCTTTGTTCCACTCAGCGGCAACTAGTGGACAAATGGTCGGGACTTGAGTAACCATAGGATATTTGATTCTAACATGCAGGTTATTAAATTTGCAAAATTTCCCCATCTCTACTTGTACTATATCCATGTGACGGCAGATGTAAGGAGTAACATAATCTAGTCTCTACACTTTGCTGTAGAAACATCGTGGCGTATAACTGTGCAAGGGGGGGGGGGAGAATGCTTTTTACCTTTCCCTCTCAAACGAATTGACAATCGTTTTCGATTTTTCGTGCTGAACATGGAATTATGGTACATTCATTATGGGCAGGTATGTATCGTCTATGATACAAATAATGAAAATAAGGTACAAAACTATAATTATGGTACGATCTGGCAACACTGAAAATATACTTTAAAATTGTGTGTGTGCGTGTGTGTGTGTGTGTGCATGCGCACGCGTCATGTACGCCATACTAGCGATTCCCAGCCGAGACATATCGATTGTATCGATAATAGGCAGTGTGACCACACCGGGCAATTTGAATTCCTTAAGAAAAAATTGACCAAGCAGAACATTAACATTGCGTGAACTCTCTTGACTACCTTATTTACTGTACGGCCAGAGTCTCATACAAAAACTAAATTATGCCGTTTTAACAGTACTTTCTGTTTGCATTATGTAATATTAGTCACAATACAATTCACGATTTACTGTTCACTGATAAACTGATAATATCTCAAGTTCTTGTATCTGCCAACAGTTGTGACTGACTTGAGCTGTAACATACACAAGTAATTTCCAAAATAACTGTCAAACTTTCTACAGCTTCGGAAATTACAGTAGCCTTGTCGTGAGGCTAAAAATATCGTCTCGTGAAGATACAGACAGCTCTGATTCTCAAATAACTGAGCTTCTACCAGCACACGTGTTGGTACAACTGTCTATAGATATACAGTATTCAGTTAGCTGTAGAACTTGTACACGCGCCGCGCGGTTTGTTGAGACATGTTGATTGTCCGTTATAGCAAAACGACTCACCTGATATGTGTTGGGCGTTGTACCGCTAGCAGAGCTCTCGCCAGACTAACTCGTCGCAAGGTCTTGCACCTTACCGTAGCCAACATACTAGGTCTTGCACCATACGCACCAAGCCATCAGTAAAGTAGGCGGAGCCAACTCTGGACGACTATCTGACGGCCGCAATAACGAGTGGTCGCAGTGACCTTGCTAAGACTCGTGACGTAGACCTGGAGATACGAGTTGCCAACTTGGTGGTTTTATCACCAGATCTGGTGATTTCAAAAGACTGCCTGGCGGACGAAATTGTAATTTATACTTTTCTAAAAGTTTGTATGTTCTACCAACAGAAGATGTAGAATTGCAATCAATTCAATAATCCTCACATCTATATGAAAATAAGATAAATAAACTTTTTTTTTCATGTGAAGACAATGAACCGTTTCTGCTCTGTAGTTCACATTAAATGGTCAGTGCGTAGTGTGCGGGCTGGATCGTGTTAACATGGGATGCTATTGCAGCCATTATTGGCAACTATATACCAGGCGAATAGTATTTAATTGGACGGTAGGCTTTGTCTGATGTAGCATTCTACAGTTAACATGATGCAGTCCACGCGGCATATACTACTGTAAGTCATGAGAATCCTGTAATCAAGTAACGATACGTATTAGGGTATGTGTTCATGTATAATTTTTGTGCTCATCTACATGCGAGATATTTCTTCCGAAAATACTAACGTTCAGTTAAAAAAAAAGTCCGTTTTATGTTATGGCATATCTCGTGAATTCATTTCGAACTGACAAACAAACGCTATTTTTCTGTTTTTGATTGGAGTCGGATTCTTCGTCAATATGCCTGAAGTATTTTTAAAATTACCAACTTGCTAACGAGAAGTAATACTGGAGTAAACTTTACCCGTTATTTCGAGTGAATGCTGTCGTAGTACTAGCAATAATTCATTTTCTGATCAGCAGAAACGAAATGTCACCCTTGATTAGTGTTGATATTTGTGTCATTGCTAATTGGTTGCAAACTAGTGTTACCAAAGATCAACATTTATCAATATTGTTCCAGTAATATTTATGCGGCATGATCCAATGATGCTCATCATTACCCCTATTATTCAATCTTTCCTCTCCCTTTTTCCCCAGCAGCCATGGAACTATAATCTTTCTGAGACTGCAGGCTATTAACATTTAACAAATCTGTAACTATAATTTAAAAAATTATGTAGCCATTGTTTATCATGTTTCACACATGACATTAATACCTCACACACACATATATGTATATATAATTGCTTAATTTAATACAAAATAAAGTAATATTACATTAGAATGAATTTCTGATGACTAATACATAGCGGTTTAGAGTGGTTATCTGAAAAAAGTTGGCAGTCTGAGGCAAATATGAAAATGGCGCTACATGCCTCTATCTGATGAAACTGTCTACAATACGTCACAGTACAGTAAGTCCAGTGATAATTATTTCTTCACCAGGGAGCAATGCTGGCATATAGAATATTTTAGTTTTTGCAAAGAAAACCTACATTAAATTATTTGCTTGACACGGGTATGAAACACAAGTTCTCTTGAAATATGTTCTATTGTATTCGGTTGTCCGGTCCGGCCATCCTGATTGCGATTTACTACGGTTTTCCAAAATCATTGCAGGTGAGATGATTAATAAATAAAGTCAATTGTATAACCATTAACGTTCACGCGTGCACTGCAGAACAGCACTGATTTTTTAACGCAAGTACACGTCCGATTCAACCTCATTATTAATTTTTCAGCTTTGAGAATCTTGCAATCTATTTTATAGTAATCAGAAGTATTTTTCAATTTTTTTTTTAATCCTTAAACTCTTTCCATAGCCATTTACATCTGATAAGCAACGTAGTTAAATAGAAAAAAAAATTTAGAGCATACTTTTTCATAAAAATGTAGGTCACAAAAATTATTATACAGCAAAGTTCCTTATCACACCCTAAAAAATGTGAGGGGTTAGCAGTTACATGGAGTATGGCATATAAGAAACTAATATGACGCACGCCAAAGTGTTTCCTGGTACATTCACAACATATCAATTTTTTTTTTTTTTAGTTAGGCGGTTGGTGTGTGTATCGTAGAATACTGCAAGCATGGTTTATTCAAAACTGTTAATATCACTTAATTTCAATTTTTAATTACTATCACTGAAAAATGTTTTTATATGTATGCATGGAATTGTTATTTCTTAAATCATCTTTAAAATTTGGTGTCATTGTCGAAAATTGTGCAGAAACTTTGACATGTTTATGTAGTATCTAGCTTGATGTTATTTTCTGTGTAATATAAGTTATGATAGCGACATGATTCGTGTTCAGTATACTTCCTTCTTAATACGAGCCAAGTGCTCATGAAGGTCTCATTCAAATAAAAAAAAGTTATTACGAGAGGTTTCACCTAAAGCTGATTTCTGCAGTACTTCGTTTTGTGTACCAGCTGTTCTGCTGTTATATTTATTTTTTCTTTCTCAAACATATTTTAATCGTTCATTTTTACAGAAACGTTTTTGCACGCGTACGGAACATACGTCGACTTGAGAGTTACACGAAGTGAAGTCAAGATATTCTTGAAAAAAAAAAATCGCGGGAAAAATTGTATTTCGCAAAGTATATAATTTCGCAATATCATTGAATTATATATAAAATAATACATTTTTGATCAGAAATATTTATTAAGCGTACTGTAGAAATAACCCAAGTGTGTGTATAGTTCTCGCAAATCTTAGTCCTTGTAGTGTTTTCTTTGATATAGTTTTATTGTTTATTACATTTACCATTTATGTTCTTTTGCTCTTATGGATTCGACTTGACTTTCTGTGTACAACTGCACGTCTACATTTAAACCGACTAATATATCATGTGTGTCGTTTCAGAAATAGCAGATACTATTGTTAGCTATGCTCGCTTAGAATATGGTTCTAACCTAGTACACACCACAGACAAACTTTCTTCGACTTCAGTCTAATGCTCACTGCCTCTGTAACGAAATGCAATTATGTATAGGTCGTTCGGGATAAAGTGAGCACTAAA
This sequence comes from Medauroidea extradentata, assembly GCA_003012365.1. Classification (NCBI taxonomy): domain Eukaryota; kingdom Metazoa; phylum Arthropoda; class Insecta; order Phasmatodea; family Phasmatidae; genus Medauroidea; species Medauroidea extradentata. The sequence goes on from PNEQ01041739.1 coordinate 9,122, forward strand.
AATTTAACCTTTGAAAAATATCACTAGGCGTTGCTGCGTATAATTCACCATTAGCTGTAGTTCCCTTAATGCATGTGTGGTTGGCAGCGAAATTACGCAAAATAGTTCCGTGTATTTTCCTAATTTAATACAATACCGAATCAATATCAACTGAAATTGATATAATTGTATTTTGTATAATCAATTAAATATTTCATCGAACTGTATAGGTTCCCACTGACTGCACAGTTCATCTTACATGCGCAAACATCAAGTGACGTGTCCAGAGAGGTTAGACATACCATAGTTAGCCGTTACGCGCGGAAATATACGAATTGTAGGAACATATAACTTTAGCTGGGCTTTTTTTAGTACTCACTTTATCCCGAACCACCTTTAATGCTACTCATCATCCTACGGCAGTTCTAATCTGGAATTAAGTAAACAAAGAACAAATACATACTCCAGCACAGCTGTTCGTCCTTACTTGTTTACATTTATTGTGCGGCACACGTCAAGTGCCGAGTCTGTTGCCCACCAAGCGATGATTCTTAAGAGGCAGTGAAACAACTAACAGAAAAATTGAGATATTGCCAGGTATATGTTCCTTGGATTTAAGTAAGTAAACACAATTTCCTGACGTGAAATTTAATAACGCATTCGCAATGAATTACAAGTAAATATTTGGAACGAATAATTGTTCACGGTAAAGGAAAGAGGTTATTTCGCTTATTTGTACTTTCCTTCTGCAAGAGTTTTTTTTCGCAGAGGAGTTTTCTTGTTAAACTGGTAATCATTTACGTTTATTATATTTATGTTCTTCGAATGGCGTTTTCAATGCAAGTAGACCTATACGAAATTGAACACATGCAGTTAAATAAGTGTATTTTTCAAACTGAATTTTACAAACTGGCGAATCTTTCCTTATAGAACATGATGTGCAAACATGACGGAAATAACAAATTATTTTTATATTATTGCGTAAGATAGGATGTTGTAGTAGGGATACAGAATTTGACAAGACACGAAACAATAATACCTTCCCATACATGTCATTAATTATGTTTACCTGCGATGAAATATGTTCTGTTTAAGGTAAGTAGATCAGTAACGAATTATTTTCGTTCGGTTTATCTCATCGGCTTTCTTAAAGGGCCGCAAAACCCACTTACCTCTCCTCGTTCGGTTTATAACGTGCACGTACGAGCTTTTAAAAAATTTTGGAGAATGAGTATGACTAGTTATTATTTACATCTACATGCTCATGCGGGTCAAGTGCTAAGACAAAAATCGACAAATTGTTTTCCGAAATTGTAATGACGCCTTATTTATAATACTTGCTGCCAGTAATGCACTAACAACATTAATAATAAGTGCATCTTATATTTAGTGAAATATAAGCGCTTTCAATCAGACACCACGAATGAAATATCACTACCCGAATATTTTGGTCAGTCAGCAAAATATTTAAACTTTTGTGCTCTCTGTGAGTGTTAAACCAATTTACAAGCTTTACACTACATAATTATTGTCACATAACTATTAACATGTTACGTATTATCAATATAGCAGTAAGCAAGGGAAACTAGATTCTAAGGAGTTTAATGATTATTTTAATTTTAATATTACATTTGTTATTATCTTCTGAACTGCCACTGAAGTGAATTTACACGCGAATGGCATTAATACAAAATTTAAAACAAAACTCGAAATTCGTAGCTAAAGTTCATAACTAGCCAGCAATTTATTTTTAAAGAAGAAATAAGAAAATGATTGTACATTTCACTTGCTTTTAAAAAAGTTACATGCATATATATTTATGATGGGGCTGAGTGTACATATGGCAGTAAAGAGGATATTAGTTTTTTTTTTTCAGTTTATAAATCAGTAAATTACAATAAACGGCTATGTGCTAAACTGTCTGAACAATTTGCGCGGCTATAAAGAAATTAAAACGTTATTGAATTTCACCAAGAGTTACAATTGAACCATTTTATGCATAAAAGAACTAAGCGCCATTGTAATGCAACTGAGAAAATCTAGATTCAATGACAAACACCTGCATTTAATTACAATTGCATGAATGACAAAATTGAATAACATGATTCCGTACAAGGACATATAAGATACCTATTAATGTGTTAAGTTTTAAATTCACGTATTTGCTACTAATTTCAGAACAATAAAACACCGTGCTTGGTTCCTTTATGCATAATATGGTTCATTTATTGCAGAAATGTTATTTGAAATTCTATAGCCAGTAATTAAATAACATAGGTAAATAATTAAAGTCATAGGTAATTTGGTGTAATAAGATAAAAATAAATCCATTACTAATAGTTTGCTAAAGGATGCACTAAGACGAAATTAGATACACGATATGGGGCCACGAGCCAGCTGTCATTCTTGGTCACACGACAGAGAAGAAAAAGTTTGTATTCAAGGACTGAAGCAAGTAATAGCACGCTCTCTCACTAAGATGATGGTATAGACCCCTGCAGTGATATTAAATGTTTACATTTGTAATTCGAGTAGTATAACTGTAGAATGTTATGTGTAACAAGCAACAATGATCAACGTTAAATGGTTTAAGTGTGGGACGTTATAAATGCATATTTTTCTCGGAAATCACAAAACACAATTATACCACTAAGTATACTGCCGTAGGAATATGCTCGCATATAGCTATGGTAATATAGGCATATATTACCGAAGGTATATCATTTATAAGGGATGTATTTCCATAGGACATATGCCAGTATAACTTTATAAACGTATTATGTAAATGCAAGGCATAGGAATATAAAATATTGGTTTTGTGATTCAACGACTTTGTGACGAGGAAAAAAATCCCCGTTTTTTAGAAGTGAGGTCAAAGGTCAATGACAATATCAAATTTTAGAGGGTATATGCAACTTTATATAAGATGGTTGCATGTCATGTTGTACGAAGAAAACGAAATCCAACCCGAGCCTTTGCCCAATTAGTCTTCCTCCTCCCCTCCTCCTCCTCTTCTTTCTAACAGATCTTCTCCAAGCTGGCTGCAACAGCTTCCTCAACATCATCAGCATTATAAATTGGAATATTTCTCGTCTTATAAGATCTCTGGTCTTCTTCCTCCTCATGTGGCTCCGGTTTGCCAAACAATCAGTCAAGCCATATACTAAATTTTATAGGACCGCGTGAATTGACCTAATATGTTTGTTAACATGTACCTGCATGTCTACAGCAGTATGAAGGCATACTCGAATGATCTCCATGACTAAAGTGTTTCAGATATGTGTTATATCAACCTTAAATACATATATAATCCGTATAATATGTTGTATGGCAAGTCGCAAGGCAAATAATCAAATAAAGAGAAATGCTATCTTACACTACTAAAGGTTTGACTGTCTTCCGAACGAATTATTCTCATGCTGTACGATGACTAGCCTCTTTGTGTTATGTTTATAGACTCGTCTACATGCTGTTAACAGCAACAGCTGCATTGCTGGCAAGCTTCTAGTATGTACTTGAGATGAGTGGCATGGGTTTCATAGAGGTTGCTATCATGGTGTGTTGGATATAATAGTCACCATTGTGATATCTGTGACTAGTTTTCACATGCGAAGATAATGTGAAAGTGAATGCTAACATGTGTAAAGGAAAGGTTTCTCGCTCATTGGGGAGGGACTGCAAGTACTGAGACAAGCTGTTTACTACAGCCTGTGGTCTTTGCATGCGTGTTGAAAGTAGTTGTGTTTTCGGCATTGCTTACACGACTTATCTGGTTTAATATTTGTTGTTTATATGTTACTTCAGTATGGTAATTGAGACAGTGAGGATGTGTGACTAATGTTAGTTTTGGATAACATGGAGGGTCGTGAGCAGTTATTTTATTGCTGACATAATTTTAGACTCCATGGTTAGTGCTGTGTATACACATGCTTAGATGGGATACTGTATTGGTAGGATGATTACATTATATGACAGAATATGTGCTAGTGGTTATGAGCTTTGGTACTTGTCTGTGTGGCTGATTCACTCTCGGAACGGTTCAAATGGGTGATTTTGGCTGCCTTCCCACAAGAATTATTTGTTACAGCTTGTATGAT
>PNEQ01041750.1:0-14238 GCA_003012365.1 Medauroidea extradentata
TTATATAAAATATCTTTTGCTTAAAAGGAGAGTGATGGGCAGCTATGGGGATAGTGGAGGCTGCAAAGAAAAGTTCATTGTATAAGCGTGTTATTATGATCATATTAATTATGGTCAGGGAAATTTTTAATGATTGGTCAGTGAAAGTCAGGGAAAAGTCAGGGAAATTCATTTTAATATTTCTGTGGGAACCCTGATACATGTTCGGCCCCATCTTGACGTGTTCCAAATCCTTCCAGCTCAACCGTAACTACTGACAAAACACGTCCGTCTACGTCTGCCGACACTACCAGAGTAACGTAATGGCGGACCTCGCCAAGCCAAACTGGCTCTCTCTTTGCAGAACACCTGGCAGCCACCCAACTCACCAAGCAAGAAAATACTTAAACTACATAATATATAATGAACAAATATCCTCTCTATACTTTTAAACGACCTGTGAAGTGAAAATATTGGTTTGAAAATCATAATTGTACTTAAATTTACAACATAATTTTTAATAAATTTAAATTGCCTGTCTTTTCATTGGCCTGTCTCACTGTCTCTCTCTCTCGCACACTCAACGAGAGGCCGCGCACGTGCACTTCAGTGAAAAGTAAGAGTAGTAAAAAATTGTAATAAATCAAAATTTAGTCATTCCAGGAACTGGGTAGGCACACCTGTGCCATCAAACTACATTTGCCAACAATACACCCAGCCTGGAGTTAAAGTACAATAATAGTTAAGCTGCAAGTGATAATTTTAAACTAAAATTCAAATACAAAGTAGCCTAAGCCTAAATAAACCAAATTAAATATAAAATTGGATAATTTTCAATACTGATACAGACAAAATGGCAAATAATACCTTACCAAACTCCTGTCAACAACCTGAAAATAATTAAATAGATAATAGCAAATTAAATAAATCCAACACGAGGAATAAACAAAATTACAATGATACAGGAAATATTTAAGGCCTAAGTGGTGGGTGGACCACCTTACAACCCCCCACTTGACATGCAGAGGTTGTCCCCACAATCCTCTTTGTATCAAGTACGGAGTACATACCTGCAGATTAAACCAAACACAATAGACAAAAATACGTTTAGAAAACCTCTAAAGAGCATCATATTACGGCAGAAAACAATTCAACAGTAAAACACATTGCACAGACACTATTAAAACTTCCAAAAACTGGAATATCATCACAGTTAGCTCAGCAACAGTGAATAGAACAGCAGCTAACTTTGCACTTTACAATTTACAATATGAACATTTGCCAAAATACACATCAGAAGAAAACAAAACAAAGAACATTACATTACAACTGAACCCTTTAATTACATCCATAATCGTTTACTAGTTACTCTTATCAAATTTTCAAATATACACAACTGCACTGCCAGGAAATTGCAAAACATATATTACCGCAACTCATATCAAATTGAATTATATGTACATGTAGTCATAAACACTGAACACACAGCCAAAATCCAAATAAACAAATACCATATTAAATATTATTACTTCGAAATTTTCTTAACTCATCAACATCAATTGCCACTCAAATGCAACTCATATAAAATAATAATTAGCAAAAACTTTAGTGTATCACTTTACAAGGAAAAATTTACATCAATAACAATCTGGGTTAGGTCATCTTGAAACAAGCTTTGACACACACAAAATCCTCAACATCTTTAGAAAACTTTCACACTCTTTGGACAACGAAGGAGTGGCAATCAAACGCTAATAACATATACTCGGGTGAATTCATTGGACAACAACGAGGCACCCTGCAGAAAACACAAAACACGTAAGGTGCACCCTTTGGACCGACGGAGTGGCATACACACAACGAAATACCAATACCATACACTCAAGTATGCCTATTGGACGACGACGAGGCATCCTGCTCAAAATTAAAATCACCTAATTAACATGTGTCCAAAACCAAAAAGCCAAATCACAGCCACTGAAAGATAGGTAACCTAAGCGAGACAGTTACAGACAGTTAATTTTAATCAAAAACTTATACTCCACTGGAAATATAAATAAATAAGCCGCTATCGAATTTACGAAGGTAGCGATTTTACGAATGCGATCAGAGGAACCGTGAGTATTCGTAAAATCGGGGGTCTAGTGTATATCATCTTCCACTACAACAAACTCCAAAATTAATGTACTCAGTGCCATATCAAATGTTACGCTGTGTGCAAAATATTAACCCTTTATCTTAGTTGTGGTCCTGCCCGTCAACCACAACAAAGAGTAAAAACCAAATCCAAAAACAAACACATCTGCAAAATAAAAACTATGTGTTGCGGGTTGCATGCCCTGACGATTCCCCTACACCCAGTTGTGATAGGCTGTTACCGATTAAACCAAAAGCCACATCCAAACTCCTTAATTAATATAAAACAGCAAAACAACGAATTTCCATTAATTCCCACATTCAAGTTAATACTGTACATGAAGTGACTAGTTGCATATCCCCAGTTTCATTTTTCCACCTTTAAACATAAACATGTAACTGCACTGTAGGAAATAGCAATACTACACACATGACTACAGCTCAAGGAAAAAAATAGCACTATGTTTACATGTAGTCAAAACACTGAGTACACAGAAAAGACAAAAGACACACAAATTTATTTTCTTCATCACAAAAATATTACTGCTTCACGAAAACACTACTTAATGCATTACAAACTTTTAACTCTATCTCTTCTCAAGGCTCACAAGAAAATCTCATTACAACCTGGATTAGATCACCTCAGTACTATGCATCATCACCTACAAACTCTCGACATTTAAGTAAAATTAAGCACACCCTTTGGAAAAACGGCGGAGTGGCATAACAGAAAAAATATTACAATACCCTTAGGATCAACGACGAGGCACCCTGTAGAAAAAAAACTCCTGATATAATATGTAATAGTCATTTCTTGCTATCATAAAAAATTAAATTTTTGTATGTGTTTTTTCATCTTTATTAGAATTGTATTTTTTTTTCTTTGAAAAATGTGTATATTTAATATTTTTATTATTATTAAGCTGTAAAACAATGGATAACCTGGTAGGCAATGGTTCACTTACAAAATTTAAAAGAATTTGTGGTGTATGTACGTATTTACAGTGTTTTGCAATAATTGATAGGGTTTTCCCAGTGTGTTTTAATGTAAGTGCTATGTTGGCAGCCTGTTTGTGGGCCTGAGCATGCTGCTGATGGCCGGCATGGTGCAGATGGTGGTTGGCAGCACTGCTTTGGAGCTAGGTATTTCCGTAGGTGGAGCCGTCCTCTTTAGTCTCTTCATCATCTTCGACACTCAGGTCAGTACGTCTGCATCCTGCCCTGATTGGTGGCTAGGGTCGTCGAAATATGGGGAAGTACAAAATTTGTGAAATAATTTTAAATTTTTGTACTTACCTTGTTAAATTACTTTAATTTAGTGACTGCAAAAGTTTATGTGAAATTAGTGTTTTTGTCAACTCTGTATGTATGGGAGATGCAAAGCAAAGTGGCTGACATCTGGTGGTGAACTTCTGAACCTTCGGAATGGTGATACAGACTGCAGACGCTATATTGTACACGTGCGTAGCGAAGCAATTTAAAGTCTATAAATAAATACTAGGTGGCAACAATACTGTTCTCCGTTGTAAAAATAAAAGAGTTTTATTTAAAATATGTTTATATACGTATATAAAGAGCACTGTCGATAGGTAACAGTGTAAAATTATCGTTACGAGTGTAGTTATTATTTTCTTACATCGCAACTTCTGCCAAACTAATTGTATTCGTAATTATTATAAACAGTATTCTCTAAACTAATTCTGTATTACCTATTTGTATTTTCTTTTCCAATTTGTGTACGTATTGTAGTAAACACGTTTCTTTCATTATGACTGGTTTATTTAGAACAAACGAGGTTAGTCCTATCCTCGTCCATTTACTGAATACTAAATTGTTGAAATTATATAGTCGTAGACGTGTTTATGCATTTGTAAGCCTTAAAGTACAAACTTAGCATGCGTGTCTTATTAAAAATAACTTTCCGTTTTATGTTTATTTTTTAAAAGTAGTTTATTTTCCTACACGAAAATATTATGAAAAATTTTCCGAAGCTGTGTTTGCAGAATGTTTCGTAAATATCTAGTAACGTGAAAATCACAAGCTCGTACTATCCCTTTTTTATATATAAAGTAATAGTCTACTTACAATAACGATATTATTAATACACGTTGTAACAACAGCATGAACTAACTTCAAGCGTTATGTAACCGATAAGCATTATAAACGCACAGTTTTCATGCGCACAAAATTTAATCAATTTTGTAGTTTTCCAAAAAGATTATATTAAAATGTTTTCTTATAAATTGTATTTTCCGTATAGCGAGATCGTTTACTGCTACACTCTCTCAATTCGGCTTTATTTCGCGTCGCTTCTAATGCACACTTCAGTGAATATATGGGATGTATTAAACAATTTATTACATGTTCTGTGTTAAATAGTTCGTCGTGTTCAATATTGGTTTTAGATACATTAATTTAAGCCTGCATTTATCCACACAAGCCCTTAAAAATGTAAATACACTCACGTTTCCATTGCCACGCATACGAAAAATACGTTTCTATCACCATTCCGGCCGTCTGCTAGGCGCGACAGTGCTGCTCCTAGCGTTGCTTTGCATCTCCCATACATCACTATGTTCAAGGTAATAACTAGCAACTGACATTTAACTGGATGCAATTATGCAATGTTAGACCAAGCAAGAAACTGCGTACTTTGAGATAAAAAAAAAAAGGTCATTCTGCTAATTCATTTTGGCAAAATACCTACCGTAATAAATTATAAGAGGGTAAATTTCTGTGTTCTATTTTAAATAAGCATTCCTTTTGAAATTTCTTTCAGTTGGGTCAAAATTTGTCTCTTAGTCTACCGTTGTTTAAGTAAATCCAACTGTGGTACAGGAAATTCTCAAATAATTAATATCTGGGAGTATCTATTCAAAACTGTGTTGTAAATTTGCCTCAGCAATACATATTTACCATGTAGACAGTAAAAGTTTTATAAGTTGACTATTTTTAGTGTCATTCAAGAATGTCAAAATGTTGGAGGTTTTGTCTGACTGATGGAGTGAAGGCTTTTGATGCATGGTTGATATGTTTGCCTATCAGGCAAAGTGGAAAGTGGAGTCTGAAGTGTCATTGTAGCCAACTCGGGTTAAGAGAATTTTTTCTGTTGTATCATTATTACTGTTGCAGTCTATTGCATTACTTTTTATCCTTGGCATATTAAGGTGACAGAACCTACTTGATATTATGTTTGTTGGCTAATTGCGATACAACCCTGGTTTTTGAAAGAACTGTGCAATGGGAGTGCATGACCCTGGTTCTTACGAAGTGCTCTGTGAAAACCATCAATAAAATATTCTACAAGGAAATGAATGAAGAATATTTTGAAATTATGACATAATTTTATCTAAGGAATAATATTATGCAACTGCTTAAACACCAAGGAAGCCTTAACTGGGCACGTCACTTGCAACTCGTAAATTTTCTCATAACAAAAGTTTTGACTCCGGTTGCAGCACCACAGTAGTAAAAGCCTTGCCTTCTGCCTGCAGTAGTTCAGAACTCACATGTTGCGAACTGGCCCACAAAATCCAGACAGCCTCCAGGCATCAGTATCAGATAATTCCATTATTCCCATCTGCTTCAAAACTGCAACCACCAGACCAACACCACTGCTTCAGGATTCAAAATTGCCACTACAGTTTAGTTTTCCTTCTGGTAGCTAGGCTTACAAGTAACAGTGCACATTGATGTACCCGATGTTGCTGGTCTGACCAGCGAAACATTGCGACTGCAAGGAAATGTGTCGTCCCTATTTACAAGTATTGTATCAACCATTAGTCATCATTCTTGTATCTCTCAGATTATGTTGTTAGTCTAGCTGCCTTTTCCCCATATCTCTACACTATTAAATTTAAGAACATTGTACAGTGGAACATCGTTGCATAGTTCCCGTTTCTTTTGTTTTCCTGGATCCATCGATTGTTTTTCACAGTCCCGACAAATTGCCTATATAAACAATGTTAAATAAACCCACATGGATAGTTCATATATGAATAAATTTCCTGCATTGATCGTTCAGACATTTTCGCCAACAACAAAAAAAAAGTTAACTTACATTTTACGTTTTCATACCACGTTCATATACGCTTCTCGTAACAAACAGTTGTAAGCAACGTACCATAACAGCACAAGGCAAACATTTACCGTCGTCAAAAATATAGACAAACGTAATATGTTTGGTTTGTTTTGACTATGAATTTCACCATTATTGTTTCAAATATGTTTGGCAATCGTTCATCTTATTTTAAGAAACGTTTTACATAGGCCACTGTAGTATGTTGTGCGTGTAAACACAAATGCCGTATTTTTGTTGGTTGAATGAACAACAAACATGTTGCCACCAACAGAAAAACTTAATTTTTTTTAGAGGAAATATTTGTTTTAAAATTGGTATCCAAATTATTTTCAATAGCTATTGAACACGTATTGTGTAAAAATTCATTGTGTTCTATTTTAAATGTGTGCTTTTTTTTTTTTCCTCAATAAAGTTTAGTGAATAAATAATTGTAACGTCAAGAATTTTGGGAATTTTCTTCCGCCATTTTGTTCACTTCCGAGTTTAGCCAAAGGTAGCCGAGTGCAAGCGCACGGGTCGTAGAGGTTACGTTTCGCCTTGTAAATACGTATCTTGATCTTGTTACGTTTTCCGTTTGGGTAGCAACAGTTTTGTGAATTTTGTAAATGAGTGGAGTACACAATTTTTATTTTAAGGTCTGTGAAATGTATTTATAAATTATTGCTGTAACAATGTCGTGGCCGGTCCAAAATCTGTTCGCTCACTTGAAGAATGCCTTGAAATAATAAAGGAGGTAGAGTAATGTCCCGGTGAAAAGCATGCTGACATCCCCAAATGTCTCGGATTGCCACCTTTGACATTAAACTGGATCGTCAGTAATACAAATGAGCTACGACCATATTCGATACACACATATTTGAAGTGCAAATTTTCATGTGATGGACATATTAAAAATAATTTTTGAGGTTATGTTGTTAGTTTTTTTAGGGGGAGGGGTTAGGTGTTTCCCGCATGTTTCGTTTTCTCGCATGCATAGTTTTTTCTTATTGTTCCCTTGAAAAACAATGGATAGAGGTTTCACTGTAATCTTCCTGTTTAATGACTCTTGAGAGAAAAGTGCATAAGTATAGTCAACAGAATCCAGCCTGTCTCAATTTTTTGTGGTAATTGAATTTACTAATTCATTCTTGGAATCATGACACTTCATAAAATTGGGGCTCGACTGTAGTTTAATGCTCTGAATTTTGTCAACATCCTGGAAATTAATTGGGTGTTGGTCCGTCATTGTTCCAGTAAGGCAATTCTGTTATAGTTGGTTCGGGGTAACGTTGAGTACTTTAAAAGCTCTTGTTAATATTTCATGTTAAATAATTTATAGTTTACTACTACTTATTAATACAAACAAAAAACCTAAGTTACAATGGTCCTTACTCGAAAGTTAAACATGGAGGTCTCAGTAAATAATAATTTTTTAAGTTGTTATTTCCAGACAAGATGGTCTTGAAATGTGCTCACTTATCGCGAACCACCTATATACATAGAAACAGTGAAGTGCATGGACATGACGTTGTCTTGATTTGCTGCTCACAGTTGCTGATGAAGACGTTGTCGCCAGAGGAGTACATAGTGGCGACCATAACCTTGTACCTGGACATTGTCAACTTGTTCCTGCACATCCTGCGCGCCCTGGAGGCTGCGCGCAGGCAGTAGCTGTGTCTCGTCAGCCCATCACTCGCGTCCATGTATCTACTGCACATAGTCACTTGTACATATCCGTATCATCGGCGACAGTTTGTTTGCCCTTAACGTCTTTGGGTTGGGAAGAAATTTATCTAGTTTTACGACCTCTGGGGTATGTAAATAAAACTGTATACATATAAAATAATGTTGTTCTTAATATTGACTAAAAAAATTTTTTTTTTGTTACACAATTTTTAATATATAGCTACTTCCTAACTACAAAAATAAAAATTAAATTCTTTAAGTACTGTGTTTTAATAACGTTTTGGCATTTAAGTATCAGATTTATTAATATATTTATAATTACAGTAGTAACTGGGTGTCAGTTATTTTGTAATTGACAATTTCATGGTGGAAAAATTGGCTTTCTCAAAAAAATTATTTAATGAGGTGTCCGTTTTTGATAATTATGTGCTTAATGTCAGTTATGCCGCAAGGGAACAGCTTATTTTGAAAATAAATGTTTTAAAAAGTGCAATTCTTATTGCTACTTTGAAGATTAGAATTTTTAATAATCTTCATTACAAGATAATAACAACCTCTCATGTCTCAAATAAGTTAATAGTAGCCATGTGTTAACATTTTTCCCTTTACTGCTGAAAATTAGTGTTGGAAAATTTCATCCGCAGAATTGAGTTTTGTTATAAGGCCCCAATTGTCTTTCAATGTTTCAGCCTCTTTTGTCTATTTCTCACACAAACACCTATTATTTGCTGTTTGTACAGGTTTTCAGAATTGCAAGTACTGGTAATTTTTTTAATGTTGGAAGTGTTAAGTTATTTTTTAAATTATTTTTTTATTTGTGGCTGCCTTAGATTATGGCTTTCCGTGTTTGGTATTAATGAAAAGTATATGGTGTTTTGGTTATGTAGTATTTCAGACAATTTTAAGTTCAACATATTTTTTATTATATTTTCTTATTCCACCAGAACTGCAGTTGTAATTCCACATGAATTCCTTGTGTGTAAACAACTCAGATGCTGTAGTAAAGCATTATACTCCCATTTCATGTTTTATTGTTGACTTTGTGTGTACTGCATTTGTTTTGGTGATAACATGTTGTGTTGTTTAAGAACAACATGAGTTTAACTGCTTTTGTATTTACTGTATGTAGTTATTGTGATTTATATTTTTAATTAACTGGTTTGGTGGAACTACGTAGATAAATGTGTTGACAAGATTTGTCGAGGAATCCTTAGAAACATTCCTTTCTGAAAGTGAATTGGGGAGAAGGCATGTCTGTAAGTAACAAAATTTTTGGAAAATACCCAAGTACAGTAATTGTTTGCTATAAAGATATTGTTATGAGCACAACTGCTTCTATGGCAGCTGCATGACAGGTGGATGGGCGGCAGTCGCTGCTGTTGGCTGTGTGCTGGGGCTGCAGCAGTACCGGGCTTAGAACAGCTGTGCTCACAGGGAAGTGACACTGGATACGATCTACCTGCATCTTTAATGAGAATTGTGTTCGTCTGTATACCAGCATTATGATGTCATTATAAGTTGTTTACATTTTGAGCTAATAATATTTTATTTTAATTACAGTCAGGACTCTTTAATACGAACCTGAGAGGACCCAAGTTTGCTCCTTTGTAATAAACAAATTTTGTAGTACTAATGGAACTTTTACAAATGCGCAAAAAGTAGAGCAATAAGAATAATAGTTGTACATATAGTTTTTTATAAAAATTACTTTGAGAATGTATAGTTTAAAAATAGCTTTAAAATATTTTCCAGAGGAAAAAATAGATATTTTTGTTTATACTGAAATCCAAATTGCACAATGCAAAAAAATTTATCATAGTTACAGATAATTCTGTAAATATCATAAAATATGCCAACTATCGTAATCAAGATAATGTTTACCATGCTAGAGAAATATTAAGCTAGAGAAATATTTCTCATTGCATGCAATGCATTCCATTTGCACCAAGGATTCTTCAACTCCATCTACCAAATGAGAAATGACACAGTGTGATTCCCGTCTTTCTGTTTGAAATTCTGGATGGTGCCTTGGTCCAACAGCTGCAAAATATTAATAGTTACAGACTTGACATCATACAGTACATTGATTTACTTTATAAGTTCGTATTAAGTAACCGTTTTTATCAGTACTTTCTCTTGTTAGGTCCAAAACTACTTTGTATATCATATTGTTATTTTGTAATACACAAACAATATAACCTATATAAGTGTGTGTGAGTTGAAGTGGCAGAGCATTAACTTTGTATTATCGAGTATTTCACATAAACGAGGTACTATTTATTAACGAGTTCTGACTGTACAGTACTGGTGTTGTCAACTCATCACATTTTCTGCTAAAGTTTACAGAAATAAAGAACATTTAATATAAGAGAAATGCAGTATTTGTTTTACTGGAGTACTGTATATTGCAGAAATAGGAATTATGCATGTCTGCAAGATTAATTTAAGATGTCGGTAATATGAGCTGCAAGGTTGAGAGGTTGTTCAGAGTTGAAGATTATGTACACTAAAATTTTGTGTACTCCTGTTGCATAGCTTATGTTTATTATTTCTGAATAGTCTTCTTCACTTCACTATGACTCAGAGGTCTTAAGCATGTACTGTATATTATCCGGGGATTGTCCACTGTAAAAAATGTTTGACTTGTTGACATTATTAAATGAATGTGTCTGTTAAAACTTTGCTTTTTTGATGTTCATTTTGTCTTACAGTACCTTTCTCTACGTGATTAAAGTTTAGCTATATCTTGTGGGTGAAAGCTATTACAGTATGTAAACGTGTACAATGAAGTATCATGATTGTAATGTTCATGACTTGTGTTGAAGGAGATACTATTGTAAGAAGCATAAGGCCTAGAAATATGGCATGATTGAGTACTGCTCTTTGTGGACTAAATCTGACAAGCCTGTACCTATAGAAATTCACAGCTAGTTGTGAATCAGTTCTGTACTACCAGTTTAGGATTCAATTCACAAAGCTCGTTCTTCCAGGTCATAGTAGTTGTAACTTCTGTTTAATTTTCTTTACTTAAACGTGTGTAAGTTTGCGAGTATGAAGATGTATCTGCTGCCCAACATAACGTGTTCCTAGCTTAGCAGTGAACATGTATGTGTACCTACATACATAGAATAAATCCCAAACACCACAAGTACTGCTTATGCTTGGGCATCACACATAATGTAATTTTTGGTATGCAAGGAAAATATTTCTTAATATGCATTTGAATTGTTTTGACTATTTGGCATTTGTGTTTATTATTTTTACAATAGTTTTGATAAGTTTCTGCATTTAATTTAAATTACATTAGGCTGTGTACCTTGATATAGTAGTGTATAAATTGACCGCAAGAGTGTGTGGTAACACAAAGCAGAGGTGGCGATTGGAAATAATATTGCTTTTATTGCTTCTGATTCAAGATGGTGGTATGCGTGGGCAGATGGTAAAAGAAAGAGAAAATGGCGGGGAGGCCATTTTAATGTTATTTAATCATTACGTCTGAGATATAGTTTTCCATTGCAGGCCGTCGCCACTGCAGAAACATTTTCTATTTTCATTTGAGTAACACTTGTGGGCTCAACCTTGCCACCCACACGGTCGTCTTATCACACTCTTTTAAAGCAAATTGTGTGTTTGTTAGCTGCGTACAGTATTTAATTTAAACCAAGAAAGTAAAGTTGGTGCATCAGTGTATCATCTTGGTGTTATTTTTTATTTATGATCATGAACTGGTTAAGCCTACACCCGTAGTTAAAGTTCTGCAGCAGACACGTGCCCACGATACATCTTTAGCTAACCCTGAGGTAAGGTACGGCTGTGACGAAGGAAGCAATTAGTCTGACCCCTACAATACTCTCTTCTATAGATTTCTGATTGTCATCTTTAGAATTATAATCCCTATTTAGCCTATCATAAATGCACAATAATCATGCTTATACAAGTACGTATAAATCTTTTTCTATAGCTGTCTGTAGACTAGTGTTTTGTTTCGGTATCTGACTTTTTATAAAAACTTTTGATACAGTCAGGGTTGTTATTGTGTGGAAGAAGAAAGTTTATATGCTGGGAATTAAAAATATTAATGTTACAGTTCTGGGCCTTAAAATCAAAGCATTAACAGGGTTGCTGCAGGTCTGGAAAACAGGGAAAACCTGGAAAGGTCAGGGAAATTGCTTCGTGTGACTGGAAATTCAAAATTGTAGAACAAACTTTAGGCTTAGCTATGAGAGTTTGCAGGTTTTTGAGGTCGTCATCTAGTTGACTAGCTTGACTTCTGGGCTGGAGTCGCATATTCATGGCTGCAGGCTTAGCGATTGACTTTTGGACAATTGCACAACCATTCACTTTATGAAAATGAAATCTTAGCAATTCATTTTAAAATTGATTCCAGTTCATTATAACTTATTACAGTTCTCTGGATTGTGATAACTGAGAGTGTCAAACACGAACTACTGCCTGTAGTACATTTATGAAATGTTTTTTAAAACAGCCATGCAAATTTAATTTATTTGAACGTTTTAAGTTAAATACCGTGATTTTTAGTTCCACAAAAAACACAGGAAATTCATAATTTTTGTCTGAAAAACCTGGGAAAGTCAGAGAAATTTGATCTAGAAATTCTGTAGCAATCCTGATTAAGGTGTATGGAAAGATGATGGGACCAAGTGAATAGGTACGTATGTGTGAAGTCCCTCAGTGTCTAGGGTTCTATTATAATTCAGTGTTACTTAACTAATAGTGAGTCACTTAGTTATGCAACTTTGTTATAGGAGGTTCACAATAATGCAAGCACGTGACAACCACCTTGTTAGAATGATGAGTGGAACATGTTATTTTTGCGACTTTAGATATTAATGTTTTGTACAGTACAATCTTATGCATTGATTGTTACCTGAAGTACTTTGTTTGCATTACAAAGCGACAGGGAAGTACTGTTTAGTTAGAATTTATTGGTTTGTGGACATAGGTATGTCATGTTTTGTTGACCAAACTTGTATTGAAAGACAAAGTATAAAAACGCACAGAAAACAGAAGAAAAAACAATCCCAGAATCCTGAGATAAATTAAAGAGTTTAAAAATATTTTTTTGAAAAAAATTTCTATTGCAATATTTTTTAACACGTTTCATAAATAGAACAATTTTTGTTTGAAAGATGTATCTTTAATTTGTTTGTTCAGGACATTATTTTAACATAGAATCCTCAAACTGCATGGCGTAGGCAGAGTCTATAAGGTGAAACTGCATAGCGTAGACAGGGTCTATAAGGTGGCCTGGGTGGATATGTTTTGTACATTACAAGTTCAAGAAGTGCAGAGAGTTAAGTGATAATGTAACATTTGAGATAAGGATTTGCCGTTCCCATCTATACTTTTTTAGATGTTGTGACGTGCACTGGCACGTAGCACTGACTTGGCATCTTATCATACAGTAATTTCAATTTTTTTTGTCTTAATTAATGTTTTTTTTCTTTGTTGTTTATAACAAATTAAGTAGGCCAAATTAACCAGGTATAAGGATGTATACGGCGGGATCCAACATATTAATTGGGGATGCGAATAGAGAAATGTACATTAAAATTTTCCTTTTAATTTTAAATTTAACTTTAAAGCAAGAGAAAAGCATAGAATTTTACGTGTCAATTTTATCGGATGTATGTCGTGTTTGGACTCATTTGAAAGCTAATTTAATTTCAAACAACTTTTCTAAGTAAACTTTTTGTATTTTTTGCCTTGTTTAGATTTTTTGAAATTTCAAGTAGCTTATTAGCTTGCTTCTCCTGGAATAGGATTTATGTGGCAGGCTAGTCGTAGTTCTCTTGCTTGGAAGCACATACAGAGAAGTGCTGGCTTTTACAATTTCAAATAAGCTCTAAGCTAGCCTGTGCTTTGGATGGATTTATCTGGCAGGCAGGTCAGAGTTCACTCGCTTGGAGGCACGTACATGGACGTGCTGGAATGCGGGGACTCTGCAGGGCGTTTCTCGATCAACGTGGGTGGTAGTGTCGTGTGCAACAACACTAAAAAGGTGTTGATCCGCGACAGATTGAGAATGCTGCACATCCCCAATTAATAAACTAATAAATATTTAGCTGGTATTATGAAATAAAATGCTTTGTAAATTTATTAGTATCTATGTTACGTACAATTTTTAGGTTATAAACGTCAATTAACCATCATTTTAGGCAAGTTGGATCCTGATGTATCCCTCCGCCGCTCGGCCGAGTAAGTCAGAGTGTTCGCCCAGGAAAGTCAGTTGTGTTTCATCGGAGCTCGTGACCGGTCGCCGGGAGATGGCCGGCTAAGTTTTTCTTGTTTGTAATCGGTCAGTAGGAGTTGTGATACATCGGAGCTCGTGGACGGTCACCGGGAGATGGCCGGTT
>PNEQ01041750.1:14338-32797 GCA_003012365.1 Medauroidea extradentata
AATAGCTGCACATGTGAGTATAGCAGTATATTTAAGACACCGTTAGTGGTACCCCGTAGTTTAGGTCGTTTTCCTTTGTGGAGCAAACTGAGGCAGATCACAACCGATAATAAACTGGGACGAACACTCATGACTTAGTGAATTCCGCCACTGGTGTTACATATTCACGTTCACACTGTAAGACATAAATCACGGGAAATAATTTTTGTACGTTATTGTGCCATGTACGTCTGGTGAACTATTATTAAAAGACTGAACGTTATTAAAGAAATTGGCTCCTTTTTTTCTTCTATGTAAACTCCTTAGGTAAACTCCTCAGGCTATCCGGGCATATAAATAACAAACAAGGAAAAGTCTAATTAGATAAGTCATCGCCGGCAGCAAGGACATCATAACCTCCAACATCTAGATAGCAAAAACAGTACAACAGTGCGAACAGAGAGGGAGCGGACCCATTACAATGTTCTGAACCAAGTTTATCATGACTAGAAAGGACTGAAAAAATGTACATTTTTGGCAGCGAGAGAATAAGCTTTAAATGTTAATGGCAACTTAAAAACAGTTTTTGAATGACGTTCCTGTCAGCAGATATTCATGTAGGTGGGTATTTTTATAATAAACTTGTGCTGGTGGAAGCTGTATATATTACTCAGCAGCTTAAACTCTTTGCTAACTACAGGATGTCCAGCGATTGTGAAATTGTGGGAAGTACAGGAATTGTACGTGATTTTTCAGTGTTGGGAATGTACTGGCAATGTACTTTAAATTGTTTGTTTATGCAGGAATATCTTTGCTATCAATTATTTCTTTATCATTCATCAAGAAATTGTACAGTACTTTAAGAGCTGCAATTTTAGTTATTCGTAGAAGTAAGTCATGCTGCAAAATCGCAAATTTTTCAATTTCTGTTTAATATTGCAAAGTTTCATTACTCTTTGCGGAGTTATAAAATAAATGCGCAATTTCAAAAGCTTGACGTAATAATAAATGTATTTTGATTTGAATATAGATTGTAAGTGAATCAACAGAATTGATTTTTGACAGCGAAAGCGAGATTCAAGTACTATATTGAAATAGACCAGAAAATGGCCACGTATGTTTAGGTTCATAGAATGCATTTATTTATCCTTTTTTATACTTTATACCTGGTTATTTTTTTATGTTCTTTAACATTGTAACTATATAAAGATTGAACGTATTTATGTGACAACAAGGATTAAATAATACAAGTATTGTTGTAATTCCGATGAAGTTGTGAAGTGAAATTTAATTGAATTGATGTCTCCGAAAACTTCAAAAAATTTAGTCATGCATCGTATGAAAAACCAAGAATGAATGGCAAAACACAGCATTACTGTTGTTGGCAGCAAAAATAGTGAAAATGACGAGGATAAAATTGTTGAGCTTACAATTATGGAACATAGGTGCAAAACATGAATGAATACATTCAAGGTACATATTTAGATTATTAAAAATTTAAATATTTATTCTTTAGCACGTGTTTCTTTTACCAAAAATTATTTATACATATGATATGTTTCGTAAAATGTGACAAATAAATTTAGCTAACCGTTTTGAAGTGTTAGGACTTGGTGAATAATTCTGGATGGTAATAACATATAACTTAATTACAGTAACTGTTAAATTTTATTGCATATGTTTGTCGAGAAACGTGACTGATTTAAGACTGTATAAATAATAATACAATACAGTAGAACCGTATTGCAACTTTTTCAAGGGATCTGTGAAAAAAAAAAAGTGTTACGTATATGCAGGAAAATGTTATAAGCAAAGGAATCAACATTTTTACACCAATAAATGGATATTACACAAAAGTAACAAAATTTTATATTTCATGTATAGTAAATAAGCCTATAATGAGATTAAATGAGGCTGTAGTTACTGTGCCATCAGAAGTATGATTAATACATACAGTAGTATAATAGAGGCTTTCCCACTTGTTTTCTGATGTTTCATAATTATCATCTTGAGGATTATAGTCTTTAATATCACTGTAATTTACACTTATGACACCTTTCCAGACAGAAATTTGTTCTTTACAGTTAGTTGTTTTTAGTCCACAGCTTAATTATTATATTTAAAATAATTCAGTTAAGAAAAATTTTACCAGAGTTATTTTCTGAGAAATAAACTGATGTTACATGCAGGAAATGAAAATACCAGTGTTATAAGCAGGAAATAGAAGCATTTTGCTTAATGGAAATATGTTGGGACCAAAGAAAAGTGATGTTAACATATATGCAGGGAAATGTCATATGCTGGAATGTTATGACAGGGTTCTTATGTATTACCTATATTGTGCTGATCCTGTTGTTCACAAGGACTGAACCATGAAATGCAACAAAAGTGGACTTTGAACAATTCAGTCAATTTACAAATTTATGTTTTAATTAAATACTGGACTACTAAAGTAATATACGTATTTTACACACTTTCGCCACCTCTAAAATATTTGATGACAGGAAAAAAGTTAAGTGAAATTTATGACAAACAGACAGGAAAAAAAGTAGAAACATTACCAAGATGATTTAATCCAAATTGATGAAATAATGAAAATACGACCAACAAAAACGCTTGCCTCTATTCCTTATTTAAGTCATAAAAATGTAATGGCGTACATAGGCTCTGTGTGTTTCCGAAGCTCATTAGAAAGGACTGTACTTGACAAATTAACATAAAAATTGTATGGTTATTGTGAGTCTGCTTCAATAGCACAAGTTAACATTGTCTCACATTGTAAGTATTGTACTAAGATTTCCCAGGGAAATGTAATGGAAATGTGAATACCACTGGACAGCCTTTAACTGTCACTAACACTTGATGAGAGACTGTGATTGGTCGCTTTTTGTCTCTGTGTTCTCCAGACACGGACTACTCAGGCTGAACATCCAACTGCGCTTGTCACATTGTGCCTACCGTCCTGTTGCAATTAATATTTGAATATGTTTTTGGCACTTTCCATTTCATGCTTGACACTATCATTAGTCTAGAATATAAGTTCAGCAATGAGTTGTAACTTGCCCACATTTTCATTTGCTGTTAGCACTGTTTATTTTCCTGCATACACGTATGCGGTACATGCACTTTTCCTGATCATATTTTTGTTAAAACTGTCTATGTATTGTCATTTATGCATTATCAACCACTTAACTATCAGAATATATTTTGCTATCTACAAATTCACTTATGTTACCTGTCTGGCTGTGTATTTATTTATCAACACGGCAGTACCTATTTACTTTATAGTATACCCTGAGCTGTAGTATTCATGAATACAGCCCTTTCATGTCAGTAACCATTCTTATAGTTGTCATTCATTATGTTTCTCTTTATGTATAAGCTATCTGCAAGCTATTTTGCCCTAACTGATATGTATTTTAAATTTTTTTACAAACCTAATGAAACAATATAGGTATAAAACATAGGTACCTATTTATGATACTTCCAGTCTTTATCTCAAAACATAAGAGAATACAGTAACTTATTTTGCTTTTATGTAATTTTGTGGGGAAAAATTGTAAGTAGTCTGTGTTTACTTGTAAATGAAATGTTCAGGTATCGAAATTTTGGGTGCATACTGCATTTTGTTGCATATTTTGTTTTCATATTGTTTTTATAGTAGAGTGACAGGCGGGATTATTGCATCACTTTTTACTGTGTAAAAATAATGTAATGATAAGTCTACTTTGAGAATAACCCTGCAGTTCCGAGTATGGTGCTGTCAGTCATGGCCGGAGTGGTACATGGCTGCAGCCTGTGGTCAAGACACTTCCAGAAATGGTAAGTTCAAGGTCAGAAGTTTGCTGATCAGAAATGATCTCTCTTCAGTTTTTTTTCCCTGCACTTACGGTGTTGTTTGCGCATGTATAAGTAACCTTGGAAATGAATCATGTGCTGCCCCTTCTCGCAGTTTGAAAATAATAAAAATTAAAAGCTATTGTTACTCATAAATAGAAAAATATGCGTATTGCAAGTCTTTGATGTACAACATTTGTGTTTCATAGAGAATTTTTGTCAATACAGTTTCAAGTAAATTCTGGTTTTGAATTTTTTTTAGAAGGGGTGGGGTGGACAGTGTGCCATCTCCTTAAATTTTGAGTCATGCTACACCCATGATATAAACAAACTTATCACTCCCTTTTGTCGATATTGGTAGTGTTATAGATATTAGTTCACCTGCTTGCCATAGCTACCGTCACAGACAGGTGGGATGTTCGACAGGTTGGGTCACAACAGCAGTGAGTGTTACTGTGCTACTGAGATGACAAAAAATTAAGTTGAAAATGTGTTTTAAATTTTTTTGTGAAGTAAATATAGTAGGAGTAATGTCATAGAAAGTAACCTAGAAAATTAATTATTTTATTAAGATATAAAACTTAGAAAAAAATTCATGAAGAGTGTCTAAACAATGCAAATATCAAGAGTTTTGTGATTTTTTTCAAATATAGTTTATTAAAGTATAACTTTGTAATAGTTTTACTCCATATATTTTGAGAATATGGATAAGCAGAAAACATAATTTTACAAGGTCGTGCCAACAGAGTGGCAGCCTGCTCCTTTTTAACATTTACATTTCTGAATTTCACATTGTGCCCCCCTCCTTCCCGCTTGCCACCTATATCATCAATTCATCATAGTGTGGTGTTATTTTTAAGAAGGGAGGAAAAAAGAAACGGTAAGACCACGGTCGTAGAACAGGTCTGGACACTCGCCTATCTACCAATGTATTTTGCTTGACTCCCTTGTTGTTTGGCTGTAGTTCACCAAGTTACCGAGAATGTTCTGCATCTTTGGCGCTGCAGTCTATCGGGGTCCAGGGGTCCTCCCCTGGTATAATGTAGATTTTAATGTGGAAATAGTTCTTTTAGAAAGTTTGCTTGCCATAAAATTTAACATAACATAACCACGTTAATGAATTGTAATATCTTGAGGATAAACTATGTTTCAAAAGGTAAAGTCTTTTTTTGTTGATGAAGTTGGCTGTATTTTTAAGTGTTTGCTTCCACATTTCTTTGTAATTGTGGTAGTAGTTACCTAATAAGTAAATAAGGGGAATGAGGGTGCCCCCCTACTTCCCTCTCCCGATCATCCCCATGATTCACTTCTGTATCTGAACCCATACCTCCCATATAGTCTGAAATTAAGGGGTGTGGAACGATAAGATGTCGACCCAATTACTGGATACTCTTATCATCAAACAAATCTGAACTAGGTACTCATCATAATTTGATGGGACATTTTGTCAAGTAGATAAATTATTAGTAGACATCTATTTACATAGATGTAGGTGGTATTATGCTTTGCTTTAGAGTAAAAAAATGGTAAACTTAAATTTTTATAATTATTAATATGGTAATATTCAGGTCTCTATAACAGCAGAGTTAAAAATAATATTTACGTTTTAATTTGAAAATATTTTTATCATGCATAAACCTCTCTGTGAGAGGCTTTTAGGGCTGTGTCACGTCTTTTGTTGATAATGTTCATTTTAATTTAATAAATGAGGGATGTGAAGAATAACTGGTGCGTGTTATTGGATGAAATTGGCATTGGGAGTTATGTATTGTTTATTATTTAGTGATAGAAATCTTATCTTAATATTTTAAATTAGCTTAATTACTTCATTGTTACACTTTAATTGTTCGTATACAATGTACATAAGGAAAGGTAAAGCAATTAGCTACATCACTACTGAAACAATTTCAATTACATATTGGTAACTTTTTAATTAGGATGTAATGAAGAAAATTTTGGCATAATAAGTGACACGGGCTGTTAAGAGCTAGTGGACCTGGCACGAGAGCCGTGATGCAGTGAGGTACGGAAAGTATTTTTTCTTGTATAACTTTTAAACATTTTTCTAATGTGTTTATCTACGAGAAGAAGACACACTTTAAACTGAGTCCCTATGATATAAAAAAACGTCTTTTCCGAGGTCCTCAAAAGTGCTAAAAAAGACACTTTACGTTACTGTAGCTGATAAAATACCAATCGTAATTGGAAAACTAAATTTGGACTTGGCTACATACTTTCCAGAAATAAAAGAACAGGGCCATCACTTGAAGTTCTGATGAAAAAAGGTTTCTACGAAAGCACTGCTTGAGGGACGTGTTATATTCGACTTGTGGCCTTCCCCAGTGGCAGATTTAGACCCCCCTGCCCTCTTTTAAGGTGAGATTAATATTTTTCTAATTAATTTTTAGTAGCACTATATACTGTACTTTTTAAGACATTATATATTTTTAAATTTTCGTATGTATTTAAATTTTTTGTGTGTAAACTCCTTAAACAGCACTATTTTGCATCTCTAAAAATCAAAATTTTTTCGGAGGAAGACCCCCGGACACCCCATTTTGGCTAGGGGTGTATGTATCTGCGTTCCACTAACCGAACTCTTGTCCGCGCAGCAGTCTGGCGGCGAGCGTTGTACGCATGCGCACCGGTAGTGCGGGAGAGGGGAGCGGGGACACGCTACGCTACGTAGCCACGACAGAATGTCAGTCATGCACCAGGACCTCAGCAGTGCGGAGAGGCGGGCCTTCGTGTCGCAGACTCATGGCTGCCTTATCCCCGGGTAAGTCACCCCACCGTCTGCTCTGCTCTTATCATACTTGTTTGACTCTGTGTCGTGGATTAAAAACACTTAGAATGTTACATTTGTTACGCGCGATCTCCGTTTCAATTAAACGCACGAGATTTCCGCGTCGGAGAGTGTTCTTCAGAAATACGTTACCTGAGGTTTTGAGAAAAAAAAAATTAAACTTATTGGCTAAAGTTGCTACTTTAGATTTTTGAAAATTCGCTACGAGGACCCTACAATTTTAAACTGATGTTTAAAGCGCTGAATTATGTAACCTGCCTCGCTGTTGAACTGCGCTACTGACAGCAGGTTAGAAATAAACGTTTATTATTTACAGAACTGTTATACGTGTTCAGCAAAAGAAAGCACATTTCAGAGAAGGATTATAAAGTACTTTGAAGAAGTCATGCACATTGGAAACATTATTCCCGAGCCCACGGCACGACTAAAAACTGACACTTCGCACAGCTTTATCACAAAATCTAACGCTCAGATATATATGGAACTAATTAAGGGGCATACTGTTTACTTTATTGCAGAATTTACAGCAATAAAATAATTGTATCACCGCTTACAATCTTGTATGTTCCAACGATCCGATGGAAAGACTGCGGGTCATTTTAGTTAGTACCTAGCGCATAGGGTCGATGGGACTCTGGCGCGGCCTCAAGAATTGCGCTTACTAGGCGGTCCCCTTAACAGGACCGTGCACAAGATTTGAAAATGGAAGGGGTTTTCTGGTGCCAGAACAAAACTTTATATCAGCTCCTTTCTGTCACAAAAAAAAAAAAAAAAAAAAAGATTGCGTTGTCGGTATTCTGCCAAACGTGACAGTCAGAAAGCTATTATGTGAAAAAATACAATTGAATTGTAGAACATACAAAAATGTAAGTCGCTCATCAGCGAGTAAACTTTAAATCGGACAGAAATTTTGTTGAGTTATCTAATTTCGACTAGGTTACTTTTCGCAGTAAACCGACGTCGTGTTAAGTAAAGTGTGTGTGTGTGTGTGTGTGTGTGTGTGTGTGTGTGTGTGTGTGTGTATATATATATATATATATATATATATATATATATATATATATATATATATAATCTGACAAAAAATGTTCTGCGTTAACTGATTTGGGTAGAAGTAAATGTACCACGAGAGACAGCAAAACACGTAGTATACAGGAAGTTGATGATATGCTACAAAACTTTTACAAGATGATTTCATGTAAAAAGTAATGTGTTATAATAGTGCAAATAGTTTGGCTGGTACAAATCTTAAGGGAGAAATTTGCAATTGGAAAGAAACATTTGTTTCAATAATCAAAAATAAGGAAAAAATAATAATGAAGTTCCGGGTGTGGTTTAAAAATAAGCCTTCATTAGATAATGAGGTTGGTCACGGCGTTACTGGCATATAATTTTTTGCTTTTAAATGTCGCAGTTTGTTAACGGAAGGTCACAATGAACGAAAAGGTCGCAACACCCTCACTCAATCAAGTAAACAGTTTTTAAGAAAAATGCCTTACAGGTGGGCAACACGCAAAACACATCGCACAGGATCTAGGAGCGCACAGCGGCCAAGCACGCCAAATATCTTGCTTCTAGACTGGATGTATCAGGCGTACATGAACTACTGGGAGGTTACCCTCTGTGTCTCCTGGCAGGTAGGCAACACGCGATACACATTCCTGACCAACCTAGATCCCAGCACGCACACTTGGTACGTTATCACACAGGATCTAGGATCTTAGCGCGGCTAGACTCGCCAAATATCTTGTTTCTGGACTGGATGTATCAGGCGCACATGAACTACTGGGAGGTTACCCTCTGTGTCGCCTGGCTCACTGCGTTCCCAATGCTATGCAGTGTGTGCGATCGCCACATTCCATTACTGCTGGTGAGTACATCAGTAATCGGTAATATATACAAAATAATTGAGAGTTTCGGAACGATTGGCAGCTATGAAAACGTAAATTAAAGAAAATTCATGCGTGAATACGGATCTAACTAGCAAACACAGATTCCTACCCTATTTAGTAGCTTACATTCTAACAATAAACCTAACTATTAATTACTAGCTCTATTGCCCTGTTTGTATTGTAGCTCAAGGTAAATAGAAATTGAGGTATAGTTGTCGATTTAAAATTTTTTTTCTCAGAATTCCAAAAAAGCGAAAAGTAATAACATTCAATATGGCTACTGAAACCGAGCCTTAATCGTGACACGTGTAAACAGTTTTCTGACAAATCACACACGTCCTGTGTTAAAACTGTACAGTTAGGTATAATAGGGTCAATATTGTAGCCTTCAGTGTTATACATAGCATGTTGAAGCCTAGCAAACAATCAACTTTTCCCGCGATTTACCATTTAACAATTCCCGCGCGTATCTAGAGTTAATGTTGTTGTGAATTCAATCTCTAATACTTGACGCATGTGCGTGTGTTCCCACGTACGGTAAGTGTGGTTGTGAATCCGCCTTTAGTTGAAGCGCACAGTATATGCGAGTGCATAAAACGTTACGAAACTGCTTTGCTGTGGTAGTATTTCAGGAATGTCACAGAACATTTTTTGTTTGACAGTGTCATCTTTAAAATTAATCAGTTGAGAGGTATTTCTATAGGTTGTTCAGGATAAAGTGAGCACTTTAGAAACCATAGTTGCTTTTTTTCTGATAAGATAATTTACAGTTTCCTGCCACTTTTTATTACAAACAAAGAGCGCCCTAAGTAACACTCAAAGTGTATTAGTTGTACTGTACTCAAAAGTTACAGTCTGAGATCGCAATTAACAATATGTTATTATTATAATTCTCGACAAGAAGGTGTTCTTCAGATGTGTTCAGTTTGTTGCGAACCACATATATAAAATGTTTCCTAACCTAACATCCGTGGCTGCACGTTTGTTATCAGGGTTGTCCTGAGGCGGGGGCAATGGTTTGAGTTGAGGGAGACAAAAAATACACAGTTCAAAATGTGGGAATCGTGCCAGACGATGTCGCTGGTCAGCGGGTTGTCTCGGGAATATCCCGTATCCCCGCCCTATTATATATTATATTTAATTCCGCCACTGCTCCATACTCACCTCATGTCACCCCCCCACCAGTGCTGAAGACCTCGATGGTAAGTGCTGACCAAAATCTCTCACCCACTCCACACTCCACAACATGCTGGATAGTAAGCAGTATGCTTCGTGTGACAACAGAAACCATTACTTACAGTCATGCTGATACTTGACAATCACGTGGCAAACTTCACAACACATGTATGTATACACGCTAGAGGTTTGTGAGTGGGGATCAAGACCCTAGATGGTAGGGGAGAGGTGCTAGCTCACGGACCGCCCTGCTTGGCAGAGTTGCAAGGCAAATATATTTACTGACTTGCCAGAGTTAGGCAGTATGTCTCAGTAGAGTGTTCGTATTCACTACATCAACAGGTTATGTCTGAAACGTCTGCAAGCAAACCGGCTCCTCGTAACTTACTGTACGACTGAAAACTGTACTTTAGGTTACTTATTGAACGTCTCAAGCTAAGATTTTGCCCTGGCCAAGGTAGCCTCGTGGTTTAACTTAACCTCCGTTTAAGAGCTCGCCAAACCTCTTTAATCCCATCCACGTAGTGCCGTGAACTGGGTTTACCCTGAATCATCCGGTGCACCAGGAATATTCGTGTGTTGAAAGGAAATAGGATCACGGTTTTTTTTATAAATATACTCTGGTAAGGAATACATATCGAGCTTCAAATAAGATTGAAAACGTATTTTGTAAAGTGAACCATTTTTATGAACATACACCATTACGAGCGTTGCCGAGTTTCAGAAAAAACCCCGAAGAGCTAGTATCTAGAAATACGATACAAAAATATAGCAAGAAAGTAGAATGTATGAAAACTGATTGCAACTTATTTTTGTATTGTCTTACTGGATATGACTGTGTTCCATTCCGGAATTAATTTGTGTTGTTATTTGTTCTATTGTTTATTTTGTGTGTCGTCTTTCTAGATACGAATATATTCCTTTAGGAATTTTATGTGTGTTGTGTGTTTGTTGACAACCGCAAATAGTGGCTTTCCTTTTGCGCACAGGTGTAATGTTTCACTGTACGGTTCTCGACAACTCGACAACATTCGCTTGCAATGTCGTATGTTCATATAAACGCTTCAGTTGATAATACTAACCTACTGCATGAATCATTCAATCATCACACAAATACTTGCGTATGTGCAAATGACCCATGCTGTTTAGTTACAACATATACCCTGTCTACCGTATAGTAAGTATATTAAAGATCTCCTTCTTAACCGTACAGCACTGAGGTCTCATAACAACTTGCAACAATTAAGTATGTATAACAACCGCTTCTGAATCCATTGAGACCACAAACATTCGTGGTTTCTTCGAGGAACAACAATAAGAATTTGAACAATTGTACTTTTTGTGTCATTTTCGTTACTTGCCCGTAACGCATCTGACACTACATAGTGTGCTCTGAGTCGTGACGTATAACAAACTGCAGGACCAATCACAGTTCACCGCTGTATCAGCAAATGGCCAACATCCAACTGCTTTATGTTTGAGTACACTTTAAGAACACTTCTTTTACCTAACAATAAGTTTCCAGCGGCAAATATAAATTAACTAAAAAATTAAGGTGTCTGTTCCAAAATGTTGATGTCTAACAATGGAAACTAAGTAAATCATACTGCTATTAATATAGTTAATATAGTCCTACAGTTATCTTTATAGTAAAGTTCGTTGCAGGTTTTAAAGACAAGCTTAATGCCGAAAAAATGGTACGAAGACAATTATATTGTAAAAAAAAAGTTTAATGCAAAGTTAAAGTTTAGAAACACCGAATATGTATTTAACTTTGCTGCTGTAGAGTGCCGCGCCTGTTATTTTCTACGCGAAATAACTAAACTTCTTTACAATATGTTTATCTGCGAAAATAACAGACAGTTAAAACTAGACTTCTATAATTTTAAAACTGCAACATGCTTATTAGAAACACGTCTTTGGGGCCCCTCAAAATGGCTAAAACAGCTTTTTTAGACGGCTATAACTGGAAAAATTTCATCCGGATTCGTAAAACACAACGTTGGAAGCATGCCTTGAACTCTACTACAAACTTTCCACAAATTAAATTGTAGGGTCGCAGCTTTAAGTCCCGTAGAAACAAAGAGTGGTAGGAAAACACTGCAGGCCAGTTTGGCGCCGCGAATATAAGCGATGCTGTAACCGTCGAGTGTGAAAACTGAACCTTAACTCTTCACAGTCTCCGCGCATCAAACGCGGGAAATTAGATCAGGTGTATAGGCCTCTAAATATTTTCTTCGCTGCGAGATAATAGCCTCAATTTTTTTTAATTCAATGTAAAAAAATACGTCTTTTTTCTGTATATATGCCAACATATATATGAAGTCAATTTTCCACAAATCTGTGAAGTCTGTTCTCCAGATTATTGAACCCAGAAATGCACCCAAGTCTCTGTTCATCGTTTACTTTACAAATTGTCTCATTTTTCTTTTAATTACTCATGAATAACGACCGTCATGAATGGCGTTCCTCACCAAAACATGTTATTTTTATTTATACAGAATAGTACATACTTTGTAAACAATACTTGTGACTACATTTGGCTTGCCTTGAAAACAAACATAACTTTATATGTAACACGTCCCCTACAATATGTGCATGTCACGTGAACGTATAAATAAAACCAATAGATTGATCCTGGAATTGCTTGACATGAATTGCTTTAAGAAACATGTAAAACACAATCAAAATATTTTGTATTTTAATTAATATCTTAAATTCACAATTAATTTTTTCGTTCACCTTTTTTTATAAGTTTAGTATCTGCCACGTAACTTCACCGTGTATATAATTCTATTCATTCTGGTCTTTAATCTGTTTTCATAAATGCTGTAAATGAAATAGTTAGGTGCTAATTATTTAATGCTCAGTTGACATCTGTTTTAGATATTTGTTTAAAAATGAAGTTTAGTAAAGCAAACTTTGTACTGACTTGGAAATAATTGTAAATGTAATTTAAGTATTTCTGTTGGAAATAAAGAACTTTTTTTATCAGCTATAAAATACAGGACTCGCGGCTGAGGATATTATGTGTCCAGTGACTACAGTAGTTGTTAGTCTTACACAGTTGGCCGTTGTTGGTCTCTTAGTCATCTCTGCGACGCCAGTAACCAATAGTGACAGCCAGCATATCAGCCAATGTAACCGAAGCTCGTGAAACGACAGAGTAAATGTTACTACAAGTTGGAAAGTAAGTGTGTTTTCTTACAGGAGAGTTTAAAACAGGAAAAATTCTGCCGCTAATTATCAATAAGGGGTGTAATAAAAGGAAAATTAAATTCAACTAGGCTTGGCAAAGAGAGAAGTCATTTTATTTAATTTTGAAGTGAAAACAAACCAATTTCGGCTTTCAAATTTTCAAATACATGTAACTTTATATTCATGAAAGCTCTGAGATTGGTCAGTTTACTCGTCTTGCACGACACCAGCTCAACAAATGGCAGAATTTATCCCTTACCAACCTTATAACATCGATCTTTCTAATTTATAATAGCATTAACCTCAACGGAGTAAAGTGTTTGCACAAGTATGGGCTAAAGTAGTAAGAAGAAGACTTACGAAGTAAGCTGCAGAGTTGCAAGAACTGAGTGTACACAATAGCGCGGTGACTGTCTAAGTTCATACAATAGGAACAGAATTGCAATATTGTTATGTTGGCTGTGCTGATCCTACTGAAAGCTGTGATAAATAATTGTACTAAAATAATGAGCAAATAATCATTGCGAGGCACGTAAACGATGCTCTGCTTGCATTTACAGTTACAAATTTGAATCATAAGGCAATTACAATTAAAAAATACACACCCCTTAATGTGTGTATTTTATAGGTTAAAACAAAATGTAGGTTATCGAGTGAAATACGGATGCCATCATGGGAATGTCAACCTTTTCTATGATTGGCTAAATTTACGATTTACGCTGCCGAACTTGACCAGTAAGCAATAACGAACAGTTTTTGTGTATGATTCGGTTTTAATCGAAGTGATGAGGTCTTAATGCTTAAGAGTGCATGGTAGATAAACAAGCGCTGAAAACATCAATTGATTTCTACGCTTTTTTCGAAGCCAATATGGATAAAATACTCAATGTCAATCCTAGATAATGGTGTTTGCCAACTTTATGTGAAAATATTTATCCAAAATTACTCATTCGTTATGCGTGATCACTTGTGCCGCAGTTAAATGCACGAGGTTCCGGCATGTCAGAGATTGTGCATCAGAAGTTCGTAACACTGAAAAAAAAAAAATTGGTTTAAAACGTTGGCTAAAACTATTGTCTAGGATTGCTTTTGTTTACTTTTTACAAGTTGGTTTCAAGAAACCTACATTTATAGATTAATACTTGTAGCGTTAAATTATGTACCACGCCCACTTAAGGTTTTTATTATGTAAACCCCGTAACACAGGCTGTATGTTATAATGGACAGAGTTTAGAGACGACTTTACTCCAGTCGTCGCTGTAGAAATAAAGGTTATGTAATGTTTGTGACATCCTGTGATGGTCGATTATGTTCGCTGGCTGGGAGGTACACGCACGCATACAATCACCGGATCATCTTGAACGTCGTGTGAGCGTGACGTCACAACGACCACGCCTACCTAGGATACTGTGGGCGTGTCTGAGACATGATGTGTGGTTCTCTGTCATGTCTGTATACACAGCCAGCCCGGTTATATTTACCGCACGTCTCGTCAACTCGCAGGAGAACAGACCATGTCTCTCCACCGCTGTGTCTTGTTCTATGTGCAACATTGTCTACGGCTCAGTATTTTTCTGTGCTGTCTTCAATGGGGTGGCATAACATTTCTCAATTTTCTTTTGACATATTTCTCTGTTTATTCGTTTTTAATATTTATTTTTGTATTCAGTTTTGTTATCTTATTTAGTTAAATTTGTCTAAAAAGTACACAATAATTTATATTATGATAATACCTGCAGGATTTAAAATGAAAAATGTATGACACATGTGATATGTAATAACAAGGACCGCAGAGATAAGTTGTCATTGAGAAAACCCACACAGCAGTTCATATCATATCATTTGCAGTGCAGTGAAACTGTTAGTAACTTATATTAAATATTTACGCATCAATTATCTACTGCATGCGCTTTACTTTTTTTATTTGAAATTTTACAAGTATTTTCACACGCGAAATTATATTATACTTTTTGGTCAGTTTTAAAAACGTGTTACATTAAGAATTGTTTTAATTTGAACGATTATTATGTTCTTGTCCCACTCTTGCTTTCTGGAGCGACATAACAATACAGTGACGTATGTACAAAATTATGTATCTTAATATTCATAATTTACACAAAACTTGTTCGTCTTTGAATTTTATTTTGTTAATTATGTACTTGGCTGAAATGTATTTAAAAATTAGAGTAAATGATATTATTCTCACCTTTTACACGCGTGTAAAACTCGTTGATATATTAGAAACAGAAACAATTTCGCTGTATGACTGAATTAATGAAATAACTAATATCTATGTATTAACTTACTACGTATACCTTGTTTCGTATTTAATTCCAAAATTTTAGAGCCGGAAATCTTGTGTGTACAACTACCTGCCGGGAGATTATACAATATTGTGTACACTTTACTTTTATGCTCCAGTGAGTGGCCGGTTGTATACTGTATAAAAACTTTCTAAATAGAATAGTACTGGAAGTTATTACCCCATACTCAATAACGGACACTTAACTTACTTCAGCTTGCAAACAGAGAAAATGATCAGAATTGCTACTATACAGGTCTGCTAACGTGAGTACTCATTTGCGTATCTACTAAAAATATATCGTCATTGATTTTATGAAACCTCCTCTGTGCCTAATTATAAATAGTATGTTAAAGTTATTTTCTCTGTGCCTGTGCTTGTACTACAGTTTACACAGATGTATAGAAATTATGCTTTTATGACATTTTACTGTAGTTACTATCAAATACTATAACACTGTTAGTGTCTATATGTTTTTGTCTCTCCTAAAAAATTTTGATTTTAACACATAGGAGATTTCATAAAATCAGCGACGATGTAGGAGTACTACCATTGATGATGTATGGGACCTAACATACCTGTTTTATTGCCATTAGTATACACATGTGTGCTAAATTTCTGAATAATTTGCACATTGTATATCTGACAATGTAGTACGGCAGTCAGCGAGTGATTTCATACAGGTTTGTTACTAATTCACACTCCTCAATTGTTAGTTCAGAACTGTGGTCACGAAACTAACTTCCGTGTACAACAGTTTGAAGTCTTTGTTTTCCTCTGTCTGAACCGGTTAAATGTTCAAAAGTTTTTTTAGGGCAAAATTTCGGACTGAACTAAACTTGGACAGAAGGCAATACGGAACGAATTATATGTAAACAAGAATTGATAACATGATTACAGTGAAAGTTTCAATACAGATTGACGTGTAAACATGGAGTGAACATAGAGCAAAGTACAGAGACATACTTTCCACAAACATTGAACTACAGAATCAACGACTGGCAAAAAACAGAGAGGAAAATATTTGTTCTATGTTATTTTTTAATTGATTATCGTCAGAATATTTATTTTGATTTATTTAGCACATAAAAATATTTTATAAACGTTCACATATTTATTTGCCTAGCCCAGGACGATTTTAACGTCAATAAAACAAACGATTTAAAATACGATCGCTCCATCTACGTTCAATTCAGTGCTGTGGATGTTTAAAGTAAAATTTGAATTAGGATTGTTCAGTCTACTTCTGGTCCAATCCAGCCTGAGCTGTTACTCTGGGTAAACGTATAACAGGTGTGTGTTCATAAAAGGCATGCCAGTTGTAAATGTAGCGAGGTTGGCAGAAGGGCGGGGTTGGCAACTTGCAAGGCTACTCAGTACAACAGATATACAGATAGGTAGGCGGTGGACTATAGATAGATAGAGCAGAGATACTGCGGGTCCATTGAGCTACCGTCACGCCTCACAGCAGATGACAGCAGGAAACTAGCGCGCTTTCACTCAAACTGCCCCTGATACTCCTGCAACCAGTACTACGCAGCTTATATGCTCGCAGGCGCTAGGGTGAAACAACACGCCTCGCCCTAGCCCACAGACAAGTCACTCAACTGTCGTGCAATCTTCTAGCCGTTATCACACCTCTACGAGACGTTCATTTGTTACACCATCATTTCATGACGTAATATTAAGATTGTGCCGTAGGTTACACTAAATATATAATTTTAAATATACTCTTTAG
Source organism: Medauroidea extradentata (assembly GCA_003012365.1). Taxonomy (NCBI): domain Eukaryota; kingdom Metazoa; phylum Arthropoda; class Insecta; order Phasmatodea; family Phasmatidae; genus Medauroidea; species Medauroidea extradentata. Next base: position 31,267 of record PNEQ01041750.1, read on the forward strand.
AAAGTCAGTATGGAAAACTACAAAACAACAATCCTAGATAATGGTGTTTACCAATTTTATGAGCAAATATTCACCCAGAATGATGTATTTGTTAAGTATGTGTCGCAATTATATGTACGAGATTTCAGCGTCAGAGTGTGATCTTGAGAAAAACGTTACTAGGTACATTTTTGCTCAGAAAGTTGGTAAAACACGTTGTCTAAGGTTCTTGTTTATTATTATTATTTGCAAATAGACTTTGAGAAACCTATTATTTTAACTGATGCCATTAGCACTGAATTATGTATCAAGCTCTCTTAAATTCAAGATTTATTCCCGCCATATCGTACTCCTTTTTTTCCGTCAAAAACATCTGTGGCAGTGGCTGTACCAACATTTTGGCATTAATATGCATACTTACAAAGTCTACAGAATTTCAGAAACTATTGCAACTACAATATCTTCTTTATTTTGTAACGGGAAACAGATTTCAAAAATGAGATTTTTAAATATTTGTTGCAATGGGGGTATATAATGAGAAATTATTGGTTTGTGGATGTGCGCCATTGCTAATGTTTTGCTGTTCAATCTTGTGTTGAATGACAAAGTACAAAACAGAACAAAAACAAACATGAAACACACACAAAAAATAGAGGGAAAAGCAATCCCAAAGGATTTATGTCAGTTCCTTTTTCATTTTTTAAATTAGACAACAAATAATTCTAAACGTAGAGTTCAGTAGAAAATCGACACAACACCCATACACAAAAGACAGACACAAATATAACCAGATTTCCAAAATGAAATAGTTGTAAGTAGACAAAAACAGTAAACAATGGACAACAAACTCAAGACTAAAGTTAAAAACAGCGAAAAATGCGATGTTTCGGGGATTGCGATCTATCCCCGTCTTCAGGCTGAGACACAGCTGGTCGGAACACCAAGATGCGAATGAAGTTCGCTGAAAAGTTAGGTTTATATAACCTGGATGGTGATAGTGTGTGTTTTATTCTGTTTTTCGTTCTTTTTATACTGTGTCATTCAACGCAAGTTTGAACAGTAAAACATGAGCAATGACGTACGTCCGCAAACCAATAAATTCTGATTATATTTCAAAAATGTTCCTATTTTACCAGTGCAACTACAGCGGTCGTAATAAAACACACGCTGAGCCGTACGGTTAGAACTACGAATATATGTCACGACAATATTTTCTTCCTGCTTGTTTCATTACCCTACATGTGCACATCCAGCTGTGCTTCATGGTTATTGGCAGAGTGTATTTACACAGAGGTGTCACTTATTTGACTGAGCTAATCAGAACTAGGTTATTGCGACACCACACGTCTTTGATTGGCGGGTAGAAGCCTGATGGCGATAGTTACAAACACACAAACACTGCCCATGAAGCAGAGCTGAATATGTGTATGTAAGATATTTAAACAAGTTGGTGTAAAATTATTTCCACAAAAAAACCAGTGGCTCTGGTTATATTTGAGTGGGAAACATTTCTTGTCAGAAAACGTTTGTCACGAATAATGGCTAAAGAACC
>PNEQ01041751.1:0-14711 GCA_003012365.1 Medauroidea extradentata
AACCTTGCTGCGCACACTCCACTCTACAGCGTGTCAGCAGGTGGTGTGCGGCGGGGTTGCCTAAGCTGAGTTTTCATTGCGCTCCCCTACGAAGACGGTACATTTCCGCCTACGGGTTTATAGTTAAAAAGTGCTTGTTTTGGCTCGTACTACCTGCCCTCAAGCGATGTATCATGAATTAATATACACCCTGTATAAACGTATATACAGTATGTAAACAAATTTATTTTTTAGACTTGAGAGGTTGGTTCCTTACACCAAAACCAGAAAAAAAGTAGATTTAAACAGCGGTACCAAAATTCTTCATTTTTTAATTTAAAACGGAAGTTTACCTCAATGTGTTGCAAGGTAACCTGTAACAAAGCTATTATTATATAAATGCATTATGTTATATTTACAAGCATACTGATGCTCCCATTTCTGTCTTCGATGGCGAATGTTGAAGTATTTGACAACGTCGTCAGTCACTCTAGAAATTTTTATCACGGGAATAATTCGTTTTTATAGAAACATTTGTATTGTCATCCGTAAAATGGTTGCATAGAATATTCATAGGTGTTTTTAACATAATTAATGCAATTAATTTAAATGTACATTAAAAATTATTGCAAAATGTAATAAAATTAAATTGCATTAAGAACGCAGTTAAAATTAACTTTTACCTCAATTGATTGGCTGACTTTTTAATTAATTACAAGCCTTGTGTTTGAACTGTACCAAAACTTAGAAAACAAATTATCAAATTTGTTTAGTAAAAGAGAGTTACTAATTTCATTCCTTTAATTGGTTACCCGTAGCATGTGATTCGTTGACATTAATAAGAACTTGTATTGTAAACTTTCACATGAAATACATCACGTTAAAACTCGATATACACTTTGGAAATGGATCCCCTAACCCAAACCCAGTTAAATATATAGCGAATTTAAAGTCAGTGTTCATTAAATTAAAAAAAAAAAAACTGAATGCATATTCGTTAGTTATCAGTTAATTTACTTTTGCACCTTTCCGATCTACAAAATATAGAACAGTACTTCATCATATTGCCATTTTCTAACAGAATTTATTTCCTTTGTAAATCTCTTTAATTATATACACCAGAAAATTAGTTTCTTTAATTAAAGGAATCATTAAAAACTCATTAACTAAAACTGTATTTTTTTCGAATTATATACATCAAATAGCTTTAAGAAGAAAAAAATTAAAATAAAAAACCGTTTGTACCACTTTAATTATCTTTGCTAACTATGATGGCTGTAGTACGTTCTAATGTGACACTACTTTGGTAAATAAACGCATAAAAATACACTGTATTATAGTTTTAAGTTTACGTTTGAATTACTAGCTATACTGATAAAACATAAAAAATATTGTGTATATATATATGTATAAAATTTATACACATATCCATATATAGGTGTTAGCGTGTGTGTATATATACACATATATTATAATACATGTATAAACGCGCGCACACATGCACACACACACCATTTTACCACAACATGTGAAACGGTGGGAAATATTTACTGTGCAGTTCGTCTTAATTTTCAATATTATTTCCATTATAAATATACTTATCATCCAAATACATACCACGTAATATGTCTTTACCATAAATGTTTCTGCGAGCTACAATTTTCAAAAGCAAATGTTTCGGGGCATGTCTATAGTTTCACTTTGGAAACTTTCGTAACAAATGTTATTTACAAGTAACTGATTCCTTGTGTGTTTTAAGAGCGAGATGCACTGTAAAACAAGCGGATAAGCGCTCACTCCTACACATCCTGGCACAGGTGTTTGTTTTTGAGCAGCTTCGTGCCTGAGAGCGATTCCTTTGAAACCCTCCGCGATATTTGCTCGCATCTTCATCGCCGTGCCAAAGTTCCCATCTCTTCTGCCACACAACATCCCACACAGCAGGGTGAAATACACCCGTGCGGTAATTAATGCGCCCCGCACTCATTAAGGCCTTAATTAACAGTATTGTTCCAAGCTTCGGTTGGTCTCGTACATATTTACAGCCGCTTCAGTTTCATTATTTTCTTAAGGGCGCGCTCTCTAGTCAGGGATGCTTTCTCCCCTTTCTCCTGACAACCCTCGCGTCTGCTTGTTTTGGCCTCGTCCGGAGGGGTGGAGATTTATTAATCAGGCTCCCGTTCCCCTGGAATGGCACCGCAGAAATGCGTAGATAAAATAATATTTCCCCCTCACGTGGGAAGGGGATGAATATAACTTACATCCGGCCTCCAATATTTCACTGCGGTACACGAGCACAAGAACATATTACGCAATTATTGCACGCTCGTGTTTCCGTATCCTGAGTTATTTCATGCATCCTCTTATAACGAGTCGTCTGACAAATATGTAAAATGTTTTGCTGTTCGAAATGTATTTCAAAACACATATAGAAGTAGAAGCAATTGAAGGGTTTCTTAAATACGTTCCCCGCCAACCAAATTTGTTTTAAAACATTAAATTACAAAAACATAATTTGCTCTGTATACCGGGTACTCACGAAAGGATGTAAATAAACTTCGCGGGATGGTGCCATGTAAAGAATGAGGAACATTATGTATAGAATGTTTTTGACTTGCGGAAATCTTAAAAATTAAATACGCTATAAAAAATTAGCCATTGAAGACTAACATTTGTTAAAATATCTCAAAGTAATTGGACATAGATAATGAATTTATGGACGCGGTTCAGTAAAACCAAGGTCTGCGATCTGTGAAACAAACTGGTTTAGAATACTTTAGACCTTCAATAGACAATAGGGTTGGTCAAGACGTTTTTTTGGGCATAAAATTTTTAACAGAAATTTTTTATTTCACTGAAACTAAGACCAGGATCACCTGTATCTAAGTTACTTTTTTCGCGACATTAATTTTTTAAACCTGAAGGAGGACAGAAATCGAAAATCTCTTTAGCAGTTTTATTTCAAATTGTATTTTCCATGTTGATTGATTTTTTTTTTCAAGACAGTAAATACTATTGTTTCAGCTAATTATTTTTAACGAAATTTTGGTAACTGATTTTTCAGTGAAAACCGTATAATTTCTTGTCTTTAAAATAGTTACCCCTCACGGCAAAAATTTTTTAAACAACACTGCCAAACGAATTTCTTATATCTGAATTTATATAAGCTTAAAAAATTATTGTAGCAGAAACAGGGCAGCAAGACATTAAATGACACTGTTTATAGCAGGAAGCCACAATGAACAAAAAAACTCGTCTTATTGCAACATCCTCAAGTTAACCGCTTTCGATTTTAAAAACGTAGAAAATGTGGTGCCTTACAAGTAGGCAACACGCAATACAGAGGACGTACAATCAACACTATTATATAATGAATATGTAAGGTACGTATTTGAAACAATTTATTATCATTAATGTAAATTTTCTTGTTGTTTCAACGTACCCATACTATGATTATATATTTCTCCTTGCTTATGGTGAAGCTAACAAGTGTTATTTTCAATTTGAATTTTCAGTCGCGAATTTATTTCTTTAGATTTACGCAAACAAAAATTGTAATTTTGCAACTTTACTTCATTTTTAAAGGAATCATCTCGCAAAATTCGTAACATAGCTTCATGAATAATCTGTTATGTCCATAATTTGATGTTGCCAGACAATTTTGTACGTGTGGGATAGACAATTTTAAATTATAGTACCTATGAATATAAATAAGTGCAATTACCCTGAAAAAATATTGGCCAACCAACACTGTCACCACTGTTACACTGTGCTTTATGTTGTAACTCCACAGTAGCAGTAATAATTTCTGAAAGTTTGAATGTATAAGTTGCTACGTTTCCAAATGCAGTAATCACATTCAATATTTCACTTGTAAACAGATTAAAGGAAATTTAGTTTCCGCAGAATGGCTATTCTCACAACATCCATTTTAATGTAATTCTGTTGCGTAATTACCTGAAAAGTTCCTAGACATCTGTGAGACTTACGGACGTATTTAAAAAAACATATCGTTCATAACTGTAATCGAATTTTAACATCATTTTTAATTTGTTAGATTGACGGGTAGTACAAAAAGTAATATATTTATGCTAATGACTGTTGTACGTTCACAAAAATAAAACACACTTTAATTGGGCCTAGTACTTGCGGAAACATATTATGTTTAATATTATAGTTAAAGTACTGTGTATCCAGATAATATTTTTAATTTCCAACAAACAAATTAATTTTATATTGGTGTGTTACTGTGACATATACATGCGAGTTTGCTTAGCAAATTCTAACAAAACAATTAGACGTATGTTTCAGAGTTGTTTCATTTCGTTAGAAAAATCGCAAAAATTATTAATGATTTTTAAAGAAAAATTTACTTAGTTCAAGTCCGCTTGGTTTTGTTCAGAACTCTAATTAGAAAACTGTAAAGAGAACACGAATCTGTTTCATCAAACGACATCATGTGACACATAGACCTATAGTTACGCTGGTGGTACTACGATTTAACAAAATCTAATGTTTGAATAAATATTTGACAACCCAGGGGTCCAGCTTACATCTTACATCTTTAAGCCTACAATGTTTTTAAAGTTCGCCTCAATGTCGCCCACTCTGTCACTTTCATGAAAGGTAAAAGGTTACGACAAAAATTAACACTTTTGTGAAACGCCCTAAACCGACGCATAAAGAAGCTTCGTTTCTAATATATATATATATATATATATATATATATATATATATATATATATATATATAATTTCGTTGATATTTCTGGGGATGAATTAACGTTAGTGTTTGTATGAATAAAAATAAAAATCCTTCTCCGTACTTATTTCAGTACACTCCTCTATATTGCCAACCCTGAAAAGAGAAATAATAATCAACATTATAGAACAATAATGCACCTTTAGCTGCCAGTATTTTACAGAGAAATTAATGTTTTAGGTGGACGGCAGGTTTAATTATTTCTTTGACGTTCATTGAAAATCTTTAAACGACATTTCTCTAAAACAAAGTAACTCTTTTTCGTAAAATTTAAATATTTTTACGGCTCATATATATGTAAAAACTTGTACATGACATATGTCACATAAATGACGGCGATAATTGAAACATTTCAGAAATTTAAATGGTGCTAAAGAACATGTCTAGTCCGTTTTACGGTCGTACTACTAATATTATATTAATTTTAAAGTTTTGACATAAAATTTCGTGCTGGACTGCACTGATGTATTAAACCTACACCACATGTATATACAGATTATATATACATTAATTATGTAAATACAGATGTAAGTAATTAAATATATATATATAATATATCCGGATGGTTAGGACCATAAGTAAACAAATAAATGATTTGTTTTTGTTTTCTGTTTAGTTTTTCCATACTTTTTGAATAGTACGTGTAAACTTAATTTTTTACGTAAAGTAAGTTATCACATTTTAACTGAAAATCAATAAAAATGGTTTAGAATATACATAAAAAAAAGCCGTTAACGAACTGTTATGGCTTTAAAATCAGAATTACTTTTGATAAGAAGACAAAACGTTCCTAAGTAAAGCACCAGTTAATTAACTTACTTGTTCACACTCGAACAGCAGAACATTTCATCGCCACAATTAGGAAGACTTTGAAGAGATGGCCGCTTGTTCGCCCAACCACGGCCTGCTGCAATTACCGCCTACAGGGGTCATGATTGCGAACTTAGCGCTGTAATTGGTTGGTCGTCAGGGACTAAAGAGAGTATGATTCCCGGCGGAGAGTCTCCTAGACGCTTGGTTAGAGGGTTGGTGGATGGGCAAGGTGTGGGGACGAAGTTGCGAACTGGCCGGCCGCGAGCTCCAGAAGGCGGCAGATGTGTAGCTGTGGGCGGGCGACCAGCACACCCGCAGTGTAGGAGTTATTACCTCTCGAGCATGAAGTTGAGTGCTAGCACACCGAGTTCACCCTCTCTTCATACCACCCTCCCTTCCCCTAGACCACACTAGCCTTCCTTCCGTCTTCTACCCTCCAGTAATTACTTTGTTCGCCCGGTCAAGCGTGCATAACGCAACATATACCTCACCTGCCCCTTTGGTCACCACTTCACTTTTCTTCTTGCCCTTGTTTCATAACTCAGGAATTGGAACTTATTGGTTATGTCTTGTATCAGGCAACCATCCGAGCACTGTTCAGCAGTTCATTTTGTAAACATTAATAAAAATAAACAAAACCTAAAGTACCATATTTGCGACGGAAGTGCAACTAGATCTCCTCTGAAAGCGAGTGCAGTATTTTATAACGTCATCAACTCCCTCTGTATGAGGCCACATACATGACTGCGCACATTAGATAATAAATTTCCTATCACATTATGATGCATCGAAAAAACTACAATGCTTTGTGTGACACGCTTATTAAATACAAATTCGTACGATGTTAGAAACTTTTATCTCCTTAAAACGCGGTTTGTTCTTCGGAGACGAAATTTCGGTCAAACTCCTAATATTTGTAGTAGACTTTAATTTATCCAACTGTTTAATATGTATAAAATTAAATTAAAACTGTAGCTTATTATCATGGTAATAATCACTGTGTACGTTTTAGACAATTTTCAGTATTTAGTATACGGGTAAGTTTTAGAAGTCATCCTAGCCAGTTGTGACCAACAGGGAGTTTATATAATAGTCTTGTCATAAATTAGATTAGACGTCACTAAATCAGGAAAGATATACGTCATGTCAAGTTCAGTCACATGACGTGCAATCTGTCGTCTGAGCAGAGACCCGGTTACAAGCTGACGTCGGTAATAAATATTTAATGAAGTATCTCTGTAGACGTGTCAGTATCACTTTCTGCACAGTGCTTACTAGTGTAGCTGCAAGATCACACAGTTCTCGCTCAAGTAATTATCACGAAAATACACACTGATGGAACCAGTTTACAAAATAAATGTATCATAAAATCCAGCATTTTCAGAAACCCAAAGGCACATCAAACAGTTAAGTTTAATTACATGAACACAAAAGTTCGTATGATTGTATCAGAAAAAACTTTCGACACCAGTAATCCTCGTGGTACGTCACAAAGAAGCACTTATAATTCCCTGGGGAGTTTATTTCGTTTGAAACTACGTAACTACGGTAGTAAATAATCAAGTAGTGTAGTTTTTAAATTGTCCTGCAAATGTCATTTTTATTACAACATGGTTTAATGAGAGGAATCAAACCAAAGGCCAGCTGACCATACTTGGCAATGAGACATCAGAAAATCCCTTTGATCATTAAAATAATTGTTTCCTTTGTACTGCTGCATTTAATAGTTTTTACGGAAATGTATTGTATGTAATCCCTGTACCACATGTGCACTACTACACTCACAGCTGTCGTAATAGGTAATAATATTACCGTGGCTACTAACATTTTTGGAAATGGCTAAAAAAATCAAATAAGTCTTAATGTATGTGTCAAATTTCGGGGAATGGGATAGAGGGCGCCAGACAGCCAATAAACTCAGTACAAGTTTATGATGTAAATATTATGGCTTTCAATAAATAATACATACATACAAACCCAGAAATCGTACAAGTTCACCAACTACTACAGTCGGGAGCTAGAGATCCCTTATATCAAGATTCCCGCAAGTGTTTCAGGAACTGTCATTTCTGTTTGTAGCTAGCGACAAAAGCGAGTGTTAAGGGTTACTACTAGTTACCACAAAGAAACAGCTACTATGGTGCCAGCTATATACGTGGGCTGTGCTTCACTACGCGAGGAGTTATCATACCATAATAAAACGTAGTCCTCGACGACGGTGACAGTAGGTCCTCCTTAAATTTCCGACAGACCTCCCAGGCCCTCGTCGTAGGTGTACTGTTGTCAGTCACCACTGGGGATCTCCTCCGACGTCACATTCAACAACACGTCTGTACTGTTCACATGTATATTTACTCTCTCTAAGTTTCAAGACGAACGTTTTACAACGAGTAAATAATTGCTCCTGTTTCCATTGGATACGGTGAATTTTCTCCTTTCTCAGTCTAGCTAACTCAATCGCAAGAAATATTCTTCAACTTATTGTCCACCATTATTTAAGCATTATTTCATCATTATTTTTTATTAATTAAAGCAAATAAACATACATTATGCCCTTGCACGAAATCATACACAAGATAAAAATTATACGACACGGAGAATTGAAATGTTAGTACGGAATCCAAATTATGTTTGCAATTAATATAAAGTTCATGAATAGTTCATGGTTAAAACACCTTAGGTTAGCTTTCTGAAACTGGACTAGTATCTCTACACAATGAAATGTTATATCTTCACTCTCCAGGTAAGTATGACATCACAAATAGATGCGACTATTGACGATCAGTAGGTAAGGCTTAAGTGGACCGAGTAAATAAAATATTGAGGATTATTGCACATGAACCAAGCAGATTCACAATATGAGACATATACGTGTTTGCATTACCTTGCTCACTCACTAAATTGAATTTTTTTGCTGTCGTAAAATTTTTCGATATTATTCAAACAAGTAAGTATAATTGTTAATTAAATACATGGGATTTCACACGAACACATGTTACTCGCATTTCCAGAGATAACGAAGCAGTACTAGGGCAAGTGTTCAGTTGTTGCAGAAAATAAATAATACTATACTGACTGTAGAATCACACTGCACAGTGCACACCTTATATCGTCAACATATTGTATCTTGTTTTTTTGGTACTTTTATCATAGAGAAGACACTGCAGATAATTATAGTTATTAATGTGGTATGGATGTTGACAGTGAGGAGCCAGTAACTCTGGGAAAGGAAAAAATAAGAAAAATATTTAAAAAATATATATTTGTTTGGAAAGAAAGGAATGGTAATATGAAGTATTTAAATATATTGGGGGAACTTGTGCACATAAGAAAGAAAATAACACATAATCTTCATCATATATACTCAGAAGTCCCACTAATCATAACGTCATAACCCGAATAAAAAGTACTTTCTTGAAGACTTTTTCGTCACTCTCATTCATAAATTTTTCTTAGAATGTTATCGCAATTAATGGTGTTGTAGGGGGAGAATTACTAAGCCGTAGGCCGAATTTAAAACGTCCAATGTTCGTTTAGGATATCCATAAACGGATACGTGCATAACATGAGACTTCTATAAAGGTCACCACAGTTAAAAATACGGCCTGAAAAAGAGAACTGAAAGTTGGATGTAGGGAATAAACCTTGCCTTAAAAATTCTGTAGTCTTCACAAAATTTTAGCAGGGTTATTGGCAGCCAAAAAGAGAACAGTCAGGTGCATCACATTTTACGTAATGTAAAATCTTCTGTCACCTCGCATAAAATGTAACACTGTTTACTGTAGTACGAAGTTGTGGCATGCCCTTGGATTTCATAATCTTGCGGGTGACATTGGAACGATATTCTTACATTTGGAACACTAAGGTAAAAAAATGGCGAGAAGTCATATCATTAAGTGTTCATTCCATCAATAACTTTTCTTAATTACACAGAAGCGTGATTAATTGGTGCTGATAAGCGGTGGCTGTCATTGCTAAAATAAGCATTGAACGCTAGTTGTCTTTGTATACTGTCGTTTTGTGTCTGTTCCACAAAATAACAACAATGTTTGTATGAAGACACGGACAGCTACTTACTGTGTGAACATGATTCCTTCTTGAATGATAAAAAGAAGAAAGCCCAAAGCTGCATTCGAACAAGTTTTCACAAATGTGAAACTAAAGAACATCTACAAAATTCCTTGGAGCAAACATATTGCAGAAGGAATGAGGCACAACTCTGAGACCATCAGCTCACCTCATTTGTACAAGTTGTACAAATACATGACACAAGCTAAGATGAACTATAATTTTTTAATTCAAATACTGCTGTATCTAGTTGTTAAAGTATAGTAAACAAGACACCAGAGCCAAAACGTACCGTTAACTATGCTTATTTGTTACAAACACCTCTCGAAATCAAAACGTAGACACGCCATTTACAAAAGCGACCCAATTCACTTAGTGCAGTTGTATAGCCCGGCAAAAATAAAAAATAAAAATAAACTACATACAGGTATGAACAGGGAAGGTTGACAGTAAGACGTAACGTTTTTTTACGACGAGTCCATCAGTGAAACACTGCAATCGAGGAATGAACTGGCCATGGCATGTAGCCTGGTATGATAACAGAAAAGCATAAGAAAACGAAACCACGTTGTACTGATCAAGGAATGCAAACTGAGTTTTTGACAAAACACGAATGTAAAGTTTGCCGCTGAGACACCTAGCTTGGTGGTATTATATATAAACATCAGTAAAACATACCCGTCTACTGCTGACGAGTAGAAAGTTTATATTACCTCAGTTAAAATTAACATTCATGTACGAGATGATGCAAAGGGTTAAATGTATGGACATTAAACTGTGTAACATTTTAAAATATACATTTATTATCAAAACAATCGATTGGACCTTTCAGGTATCATGAAGATGAATCTTTTCTAAACTTGTAAACACCACAAGGTAAATTGTAAAAATATTCATAATAATAGTTTACATTATTTGAAACTAATGTCTTGCCACATATTCATCTATTTACGTCAAGTCAAGCTTCTTACTTTTTCTACTAAACCACTCTTCTTTAGAAGGGTTAACTAATTTACTTTGACGGTAAGATAATATATGTTAGTTCTTGTAGACTGTAGTAATTCATGAAGTATTTTTGTATTTGCTATTAATAACTTTTCATTGCTTGAAATTAATCAATGTTCTGTTTGTGTCCAAAAACATAACTAAGGGTTTATTTATTTAGCTTCCTCCAAAGAAAATATTCTCCTCTGTAAAGTAATATCAGAGAAATGGATACATTCCTGTATATGCAAATAGGTAAATAGATATACAATATTGTTATTAAAATGTTTTTTGAGACAAGGATTCACATCTGTGTGATGTTTATGTGTAACGTTTTTATAAACAAATTTCAATGATTTTTTAAATAAAACATGTGAAATAGTAATTACCAAAGAGTGACTTTTAATCTACGTGGAATATAGCTTTTAAGTAAACCAATTGCAATTCTTTTTTATTTTGATTTTGCTCTCCTTCTTACAGTTTTTATGTAAGTTTTTTTATATGTGTAAAATCGTAACTATTTATTTTGAGCAAAAATTTAAAATTCTATTTGTTTATGAATAACCTTCTGGTTTTAAATACAAAATCAGTGAAAGTATTTCAGGGTTGGATAACGCAGGTGAAGTGCTAGGAAGGGTTACAGGGTTATTTATTGTCGCGAGTGGACTGCAGTAAAGCTATAGAAAAGCCATCACAACTGTCCAGCTACAGATAGCATCTCTCTCGAAAGCAATCTCGCGCGGAAGTACGTGACCTCATCTCTGGGCTGTAGCTGCTTTCGCTCCACTTTAGGCGCATTCGACTCTGGAATCTCCAGGACCTTTGTCCGTCCAGAGTGTCTGATCTATCTGCCTGCACAATACGAGTACGAGGAGTTGGCAGGTCCTATGACTCCTTCCTTCTCTTTCCCACACCGGAGTGGACAGTTTAAAAACTACTATTTCCTTCCCCTACGAACATTTAACCTTTCCACTTCTCGGCTTTTGCTCAATCTCATAACTCCATCCTGCCACTCTCTGGCAAATTTTCTGCCGATTTTCCGACAGTATCACTCTTTAGAGAATTTGTCCCTGACCAGAAGCGGAAATATTTTACAGTAATATTTTTAAATATCACTAATCATGGCACCCTTTTCCTTACTCTAAAGAAAAGTTTAAACATTTATTTGTGATACTTATTTGAACGAAGCGTATCTAAGCATCTGATTTGCACACGTTTATTGTCAAGCTCGAGTAATTTCCACTAGGGACCTGAAAAACTCGCGTGTTCTTTTAGACACAAGCTAGAATTACACAAACTGTACGTTAGTGTCTCTTTCACAATTGATCCTTGACTTATTTGACACCTCGTGTAAATCGGTGTGCCAATAAAAAAAAATAACTAAATGCAGGCCCATCTTACTGTGTCAGCGAGCAGCTAATAAACAGCTGCTGTTTGCATGAGTGTACATATATTCTTGGATGCTAGCCTACATGTCAGTGAACCCGCGAATTTTTCCCGTCTCTAATTACCACTACTAATGTCTAGAGACAGTGGTAAATCGCGGTAAAAGTTGGTTGTTTGCTAGGCTCCAACATGTTATGTATAACACTGAAGGATTTGCACCTGTATTGGCTATCGTTATACGAAGCACTATGTCCATCTTCAACAGACCCAATTAGAACTGTGCAGTTTTAACAAAGAACGTGTGTGATTGGCCAGAAAACTGTTAACATGAGTCATGATTAAGATACTACAGTTCATTGGAGACTATAGTAATAATTTTCGCGATTCTCCAGTGTCTCTACTAATGTCAAACACCAAACGTAGGTACTTGCGAAAACTACTCAATCTTGACAATATTCTAGTCAGTCAATATGAAAGCTGGAGGCTGAGTCTTCGCGGTTTATTTTTAGTATCGCGCTGGTGTTACTTAAATATTACGTAAAAAAATTTTAGTTGTGTATAATCCCTTCCATCACTGCATAGATATACAATATAATGCATAAGTACGGAAATCAGAAAACCAAAATATATGGACGCATAATTTACTAACTTTTTTTAAATGCAATATAATTTCAAAAGTCGCTTGGGTTTTATTCCTAACAACTGGGTCATGACCGGCTCTTCTCGAAAGTCGTGATTTCTTCCACAACTATAAGTCGGCATTAGATGGGTATTATAAAGTGGCCAGCAAAGTACGTTGTTAATATTTATTCAAGTGGATTTTGAACTTGAATTGTATAATAAAACTCGGACTTTTTTTGTTAGTATAAACATTCGTATCTTTACATGTAATCAGATATCTCAATGAAATAAGCTTACACATTTCCACCTGAGCATAAGGTTTGTGATGTAAATATTCACAGGCATCAAATCTCTTACAACACCGATTCAGTAAACAATACCATTGATCCACAACATGAAATCTGATCTTTAATGTGTATAACTGATAATTTAAGTATAAATGCTACAAAGATATGTTACAAAATTGGTGAATTATAGTAATAAATTTATGAAATAAAAGTTATTTTTGTCAGTATGAAACATCGCAGTCTGTCGATTATTCCATATGAAACAAACCTCGTTACATACTAAGATCAAATTCTTAACTACTAAATTAGAATCGTTTGATTACACTCAATCGAGTCACGTGGTAGTTGAGTAAACTTGGAAGGGCATGTCGGAAAAAATCTTGTTTATATTCTCTGAAGGCTAAACGTCGGTGTCTACAAACAAAGTGTAAGATGATTTGTGCTTCGCACTTGCAGACAGCAACATCTGCTTTCTAATCGGGTTATCGTGGCTTCGGCTGCGCTGTAGTAAGTAAATTACCGTTGCAAACGGAACTGGTATCAGTTAAAATGAATATGGCTCCTCATTGCGGTTGTAGCAATGTTAATCGGGGGGATTACGTAATAACCTCTTGTGATTTGAACGAAAGGGACGGGCCAACTGATTGCAAACTCCAACTGCCAAACTTATGACTGCATCAGACTGCCACTTTCTACATTTTTAAATCAACTAATGTTGAATAATCTTATGTCAGTTAAACGGCATATCTTCACTTACACATATAAGAATTGAGGAGTGTTTGTGGGAAACGATATAAGTGTCAAATAGTTAGTATTTCAGGAAATAAAAAAAAAAAAAAGAGGAAAAAGCCTGTCACATATAAGTTTATAATTCGAATGCTAAGTTACATTTATTTACAGGATTGTATGTGTAAAAGAACTGCTACAGAAAATATTAAGAAAAATAATACTTCAAACGACACTTGTATCATTCTCCATGTCAACAGTATGGATTCACACCACGTGCATTCTGCGGACGTTTGTTTGAGGTGAACAATGCATTATTGGCGCTTATACACACTAAAAAGAGTTTGTAAATTTACCAGACGTGCGTATAGGAGCACTAAGAAAGTAAGTATGGTAGAATAGTTTCCCAGACATCCATGGTTAACACTCCTAAACCTAATTATAAAATATACTGAAGTTACCAGAATTGTATTGTAACATTTGTGAAAGTTTGCATATTTACAAGACAGAAGTATGGTATCTGTCCCTCCCGTATTGCGTCTGGGATAGTAATTTCCTAAACATTTTAGAAAGTTTTTTTACAGTGAGCATATCTAAAAAGTAAACGAATTCATATCACTTTGTGTTGACTGTACGGGATTCGTTTAAATTACCTTACCTACAGAATATACAGATATCAATCTAATTAATTAAAATTCGGTAACATTGTATTGTCGCGCAAATATGAACATACTGTATTAGCATAGTCGCTACAACGTGATGTCCTAATTAATAGCATTTGAATTAACGATTATATCTGAGGGAACTTTTTAACTATGAATTACAATACTAAACTATTAACTAACAACGAATCCACAGTGTTTGACAGAAATCATTATCTAAATTAGAGCTGCCAGCATTTTAACTGAAAGTATAATATTTTCTTTGACGTCAAGCGAGATAGTTGGACCAGTGTTTTATAAGTAATTACGGACATGATTTTTAATACGCTCATAAACAAAAAACAAATTAGTAACTTACATAGTGGGGTAGACAGGAGGTTTAACTGCATTATGTAATTGTTTAGTAATTTATTGTATGCTAGTT
>PNEQ01041751.1:14811-30963 GCA_003012365.1 Medauroidea extradentata
ATATATATATATATATATATATATATATATATATATATATATATATATATATATATATATATATATATATATATATTGTTGTCAAACATGTTCTTGTAAGTAATAAGGTAAACTTTAGCTGTAGCTATTGTTAAACTAGTACTGAACAAATGTAAAATTTCTTAATACGACAACGATTAACTTTTAACAGCAGCATTTATAACTGTGCAAATTAAGTTTAAAACCTGAAAATACAAAAAAAATAATAATATTATTAGAATAAACGTGACTTTTTTTATTTGTTTAGTGGTTATATATGGGTGAATGCTATTTATATATTTTTTTAATTGTGTGCAGACGCCATGCAACACTATTTCGTTCCATAATGTAGAACATTTGATACAACACTAACGTAACCTAACGGAGATCAGGATAAGTTGAGCCATCGTAAAGCTCTTATTAGGAAGTTCATGCCGTTTTAGCACTTGTTAACGTAAATATTGAATTGTCATCAATCATTATTAACACAGTATAAAAATTTATTTCTGTTCCCAAGTTATTATGCGAGGTCCCGAAAATAACATAGTTTTAGCATTATTATAGACAAGATATGATCTTTGAAAGAACTGTGCAATGGGAGTGCATGACTGGATTTGTTTGTATGGACATACTCCATTGCAAAATAAATGACTGTCACAAGAATAGTTTTCTTGTGACAGTCATTTATTCCGCAATGGAGTATGTCTATACAAACAAATCCAGTATAGACAAGATAGTTTTCAATAGCATGTCACATTACAATAGGCGTCCAGCCTAAACGGAGGTAAAGATTACTACACGCCCACTGAGAATCACAGCTACGCAAAGCAGCCAAATGTCGCAAGAAAATATTCCAACCAACAGACGCCTTGAAGCCATCTCTCGTCAGGCCCATTAGAACCACTCGCCCACTCTCTTGCGGCACAAAGGTGACTATCAGTTTACACCGCTAATGGATCCGCTGCCTCTGGCGGTAATTTTATTTGCCCTGCTCTTTAACTTCAACTCCACGCAAATTCCTGCCAAAAGGGAAGAACCGGCATTGCTGTCAGCTGTGAAATTACAAATATTATTTTAAAATTAAATTTGCTTCATTAAACTCGAGTTCTACGATACTTGTACAAACAGCGTTAAAATTTAGCAGTACTTTATACAAGATAAATTATGCATTCCCTGTGAAGTCGTTCTAGCTACGCTGAAGCAATGTATTTACTCAAAGATGCTAGAAAAATTATAATATATTTATCACAAACCAAAATTTGAATCAGGAAATTCAGACTCTGCGTTACAAAATTAACATAATATTGATGGCTCATAAACGCCGCACCAAAGTATATTAGATGTGCACTTTCAGCCAGTCTAACGAAGTTTTGAATGCTAACGCAGAAAATATACAAGCCTTCGTCAGTTAGATTCGTTTGGGTTGATCGTAATAAATTCCACACAATGCTTTGTTTCCACATGTTGCGCCCTTAAATGTCAAATGTGTGGTTAACATTTGTCATACGTATATTTATTTATTTACGTATAATGGTCGATATAAACCTAATATAAATTTACTGTAAAATATCCTGATAATTCACAACTAGCTTACAAACAAACCAGTAGAAGAATGAAAAATTAATAACAGCAGTTGACAAGTATATACAAAAAAAAAGTTTCTCTTAGGCTCCAAAAACTACATGTACTAACGTTCAACCAGCACTTACTGCATAATTATTAATTAGTATGACTTGTTTCTCTATCCCCGCGTACAGTTATAAAACAATCCGCTATTTACTGAACTTATTGTACTCATTATTCAGAAAGCAAACGGTTACTGTGCGATAAAAGTTAAAACAAATTAAAATCGTAAGAAATACTGTCACAAAATCACAAAACCAGTTTCTCGGAGTTTGTTTGAAACTGACGAAAGATCTTCCTGGTAATATGGCTTCCTTAAAATGTGTGTGAATCACATCAAATATGATAAAATTTAATTTTTACTAGTATTATGTAACATTTTTAGTTGGAAAGTAATCGATTACTATAAGTACATTTGTCATGGAGAGTTATAGAATACTAATAGATTGCCATGTGCCAATCGTCTCAAAAGTTACCAGTAAAATAAGCCAAATAAAATAGAATGTATGTGTGTGCTTCATTTTCAAATTTAGAACATAACGTTTTACTTAACCCGTACTAAACTGTTATTTCGCGTATTTTAAGTTCGTGCAGTCGTTACGTTAACATAAAAGAGGTAGTACGAAACAAGTAATTTAATTTTAATTTTATTGAAGCAAGTTAGTTGGAAAATTCTATATTATTTCTACCATGTAAATTTGTATGTGCGTAGCGACAAATTGAATAAATTTGTAAAAGAAATACATATACGTGTATATCAAAGAGTGATAAAAATTTAAAAAATATACATTTTTAAATATATTTCGATATCACTAAAAATAATATACACACGAGAACAATGTACTCAAAATTTGTGTCACGTATATGAAAGTACATAGTTGGGAAGAAATTACATTGTTCGATGGTTTTTAATTTAGTTACCCTTTACTCATACATAATAATGGATGACGATTATGTGAAGTAACATGGTTTGCAATATGTTATTATTTTTTAATTTTACCATTTAAATTAGATCGTGTATAATATCGTGTCATGTATCAATAGTAATTACTTATAGCATATTTTCAATATATGTAAGAGTTAATAAAATGGAAATAGCATATGGTTGGAAGAAAATTATTTACAACAAGAAATGCATATCTATAAAAATAAATTAAAAACACTAAACAACAGTGGTAATACCAGATTGTTTATATGAATGTGAATGCCTAACAAAGAACTGTAATCTGAACAGAATAAAGACAGCTGAAAGGATTATTGTAAAAATAGTTGGTGCAATACAAACTATAGATAGTTGTAAAATAAGAAGTAATGACGAGATATAAGAAAATATAGAGAAAATATCATACGTTCTGGCAAAGCGAAGAATAATACTCTTGAACACACCAACCGAATGAATGAGAACAGGCTAGTAAAAAAAAAACATGTCTATGTTTCTGGAAAATGAAATCGGCAACAGCATTGTTCACAGAAATAAGGTAAAACTGATGCAACAGCATCAAAGAATTGTAAAAAACAGAAATAAATATTTTTAAGAAAAAATATAGAAGGCCTTCAAGGCTGAAGAAGTAAGAAATCGGCTATTACATGAGCAGAAAAAATAGAAAGACGACATGGGGATAGGATGGAGTGCTAAGAAAATAGTAAATAGAAGAAGTGAAATTGTTACGAGATCCTAGTTGCTAATACGAAGATTACATTATGTCCAAATTACAGTAAGTTGTAACAGTGAGTGGTTATTTTGCGACACAGCAGCATTTCTTGAAACGTGATGATTTACTGAAACTGGACATATTTCAGGCAACAACAGAAATGTACTGTCAGAAACTTTTGTATACTAGTGCAAGTTGTGGTTAGGTCACGAACTTTATATTATTCTTCGTTGTTCTACTTTAAGAAAGATAAACAATTGTCACTGCACTAGACATACGACAGTTATTACAGGAAACGACGCTGCCTTTCACACAGGAAAAGTTTTGTGTCAACGTCCAGAAAAGTTATTTTACGGCGGGGTGTTCTTAATTGGCTGTGTTACCTCTCTGTTAAACTTATTCGTTTCGTGTAATAAATTAAGGGTGTGTTGAATTTACGGAAATTTCTCGTTATAGAATCAGAACAATTTACGAATATGTGCGGATTATTGGACAAAATCTGTACTGGAAGTTATTTAGTGTTTATTATTTGATATAGTTACTACCTTAGATTTTTAAGTTTGCTTCAATTTAACAAAATTACTCTTTCATATTTCAAATACAGTTTGTGTAATAAAACGTAAAGTTATTAACTAAGTCCCTGTGGGAATACATTAAAATAAATCTTGCGAAATTATTAATCTAGAAGTATTTATGAAAAATTCTATACATGTTTGGTGACACGGAGAGCATGATGTCACAAATACATGTCCAACGCCATATTTAGTGATTAGACCTTTTTACGTAAATTTTTTCGGTATAATGAAACAATGGTTTTGTACTACATCTGTGGCGTACTTTCCTGAATATATCGTTTAGTTTCAGCGTGCTCTCGTTTAAAAACAAACACTATAGTGCGTGCAAAGACATACTTTTATTTTACAGTGAAAATGTATTTTAAAACGTGCTATAGCCGACTGGCATCGTTCACAGTTGTTTCTTTGATTTACTTAAACTGTAGAAAAATAATTTTCATTATTACGTTAGTAAGTCAAGCAGAGACTGATGTTTTGCTGTCGCCTTAAAATACATAAGCAACTTATTTAGTCTCAAATTTAGTGTTTGGGAAAATAAGAACGAGCACTGCTATGGACTTAACAGATCTCTCTACTGCAACAAATTATTTAAATATATTTGGTTTCCCAGTTTAATTAAGCTGCCACTTAGTTAAGTTAACAAGTAAAGCGTATATTTAACAAATGTACGGTTTTTAAGGGTAGTTAATGTTACTTGCTCTATATTTTTCAGTGCAGCCAACAAAATTGAGTTGACACGTAGTTTATGTGAATGATATTGCTGCCCGCAGACTGCAGTTTTGACATCAATGGTTGCAGTGAACCATTTATTATGCACCAGAATAGTTTTGCATAGTTTTCTTTTACTCAAGAGTTGTCATTTTGCCACTTGTAAGAAAGATGTACAGAAAAAATTTCATGTGACTTAACTAAGGAAAAATTTATTCTTAATTCATTTTGGAAACGAGTTCATCTGCTTGACGAATTTTTTCACAATGCCAGTCATTGCAAAACGTTTTGAAAAATGCCGTCAGACTTACTGCAACTAAAATTTAAATGCAGACAGAATATGTTCCGAGCATTACAGATATATATGCTACAAATAATTTTGTCCTGTTTTTCTTATATGAAAACGAACCATAAAATAATACATATTTCGTGTAGTACCTCGTGAATTTATTAACCAAAATTAAATGCTATTTGCGAAGAAAGTTCTCTTTAATATTATTTTCTTACGTAGCACCTAGTATTAAATGCAATAGCATAGGTATTCTAGTTCAATATGACCTCAATAAAACATTGGACCAAACTAACTGTATAATCTGAAACATACCTCAAACGTGAATATATTGTCTGAGTCCCGAGGCAAGGAATTAAGTGTGCGTGTGTGTTTGTGTTTGTGTGGGTATGGGTCTGTGTCTGCATGATTCTATGTAGGTCTGTGCGTACGTCTGCACAGGTGTGTATGTCTGTGTCTGTATGTGGGATATTGTTGCATTCAATTTATTTTTGTAAATTTATTATCACATTACTGTTGGTCTCGGTGTCAACGAGATTTAACGCTCACCTTACTCGAACGCTCATTAAGAGGAGTCTTCGCCGATGTCGAATTTCCAACTTTGACGCGTGGGAACAGCGTAGCTATAAGAGCCAGTGTCCCACGCTTGACTAGAAGCATATCGCCTCTATTCACAGCACGCCAAACGGGCGTGAAATGTTTTCGTTGTAGTTTTTTTTCCTACGGGACTTTGAGCGGCGACCACAATTTATTTTCTAATAATATGAAGTAAAGACCAACGCGTGCCTCTCTCTTTGCACTTTACGAATTCAAGTAATATTTTCGGAGTTAAAGCAATCTAAAATCCTCGTTTTTAGCCGATTTGAGAGGCCCGAAAATCATGTTTCTAACAAGCGTGCTCAGTTTTTGAAAACATAGAAGAATAGTTTCAAGTGTGGGTTCTTTTCGTAGATAAACATTATATGAATAAGTTAAGCAGTTTCGCGTGAATAAGAATACGCGTGACACGCTGCAATGCCGTCCATACACCAACGCTAGAAACATTAACCTATGACTGTAGGTTTCTTGCAGCCAATTTGCGAAAGTTAAACAATAACAATTCTAGACAATAGTTTTAGCCAACGTTTTAAACAAAACTGTTTCCAGTGTTACGAACTTCTGAGGTACAATCTCTAACACCGGAACCTCGTGCATTAAACTGCGGCGCGTGTAACGAATTAGTAATTCTGGATAAATATTTACTCATAAAGTTGGCAAATGCCATTACCTATAGGACTGTTAGTGAGTATTTTATCCATACTGGCTTCGAAAAAAGCGTATAAATCAATTGATGTTTTCAGCGTTTATTTATCCACCACGCACTCTTAAAAGTAAATTATGTACATCTGAGAATAAGAAAAGTAACTCGTTTGTTATATTAGCAATAATATTTTTTATTATTTTAAGACAATGGCTTTGACGTTGCGGGGATTCCTTTTGAGGAGGATGAAATCAAGCGCGATTGACAATTCCTGGACATTATGACTGTTCACGCTAAACATATCACTCACTCTTAAATGTAGGAAGTATTTATGACTTAATGCACGCAACTTCGAGCCTCTACACCAAAAGTTCCAGCCCAAACACGAAACTGAGTTCCCGTAAACTTTTGCCTTATTACTCGGCAGTTGGCAACTAGCTTTAATATTTTGCCGTATAATTGAATGTCATTTTTACTTTAATCGATACGTGTCACAAAAGTTTAAAAATTCTTTCGCGTTTTTTATTATTAGTACGTAAGAGAAACTTAGAATTTCTGAATTGTATTTCTTTGAAGTAGGAATTTTTTGTCATCCAACCTCTGTATGAAAACACATGTATTCCGAACATCTGACGTAATTTTTTTATGTTTACAAAATCAGGATTCGGAAGTTCATACAAACGTGTATCCTAAATATGTTAAATTCATTCAGTTATTTAATTGTTCTTACAATTTCCCTGCGTGAAAATAATGATACAACGTTCCTAGAAATCTGCTACGAAAGCTCTGCTCTTATTTCAAATGTGATTTTAATTCTTTTTTTCTCTTTTGCATACAAATCCACAAGTTTTTTATTTAAGACACTTTATAATACGTAGAAATTAAAGACCAATATTTTTATGTGAAAGAATGTTATGAAACTGTTATACGCTCTTAACATACTAATCACTAAAGCTTTAAATTCTAGAAAGCCCGACGTTAGAAATAAGTGTTTCTATTAATTAAATAGCCTTTAAAGAAACCACTACATAATATTTCAAATGTAAATTGCCTAACAAAAACCCAAAAAGTACAATGATAATAATTTTTTCGTTGAAAATGTTTTGCTTGCTAAGGAATCTACATTGTGTTTTAAATGAAAATGTGACAATTTTTCATGTGTCCACGTCTCGGCTCTATTAAACAGGATATTTGAAGCGTACTTATCATGTGCTGGTATTTATCCTTAATTAAGATGTTAAAAAAAATTTTGCTAACATGTGTTTAACTACCAAAAGTTTCAGGTATAAGTTGAAATATCATGTGGCATAATTCAAATAAACCTGATTATGAATGTAATAAAATAATTAGTTCCAACGAGTACAATTTTAATACAACTTACGTCAACCGTTAGTGTTATATAAGAGCAATTAAAATTTTGAAAAAAATTATTCTCAATACCTGCCAACGACATTATACAATGACCAAATTTGTCTTTGTGAAGAAACCGACTACACTACAGAAGCCGACTATTGACAGAACAGCGTAAGTAAATATACATCACAATATTTCGAAGAAAATAAAGCTGCGCAGATTCCACCCAAATTATAAATAACTCTATTCGTTATTACAGAAATTAATTCAAAATAATTTCTTTCTGTAGGTCAGCCCACTACAAAAGTAAAGCATATGCTTGATATATTTTGAGAACTTTCATGCTCATTCAAACTAAATTTTGTGTGTGTGTATATAAATATAAATAAATAAATATATAAAACCGCGTAAACATTTCATTTTTAATTTAACATTGTTTAAGTTCCGCATTTTGTATGATAACACAATAGTATAATAAAGTGTGTCTTACATTCATTTCAACACTCATTTCAAGAATTCAAACCAATTTAAAAAATTATGTTTATTGATAAAGATGTTATTTATAAGCCTATTGAGGACAGGGTGCCATTTTTATAATAGCACAACGCCAATAAAAACTTTTGAATTAGTGTGTTAGGACTTATTCAACCGAATGTAAAAATTTTGTTTTTTTACAGCAAATTATATAAACGTTGATTTCAGAATAATGAGCCCGCAAATGCACATGAGAACACTTTTACACATTATCAAAAGTTTAACTGGGGAACTGTAACGCTATCAATAAACATAATTTATATCTTGACATTTATTTATACAAATTTTTTATCTCAGAAACGTATTTTGTTGAATGTGAGTCTGTTCGGAAGATATTAGTGCATAGTTAAATCAAACTAAAATTTATCACTTTACAAAACTATACATCAAGTTACACCTAAATCATACGTTTCGAGCGATTTTCATGAAATAATCAAATATAGAAGTTTTAACGTTTGCATATCGGTCATTTCAGACAGAAAATACAAATAGATTAACAGTAAAGTATTTGTTTGTCTTGAAAATTCTGGACCAATTATGAGCAAATTTAGTACATGGACAGAACCAAAACAGGGTATTTAAGCCCGTACAAGTTAGTCCTTTGAGAAATTATTTTAGAATGGTTCCACAATAAGCATTTTAACATTTTACAATACAATTTAATAGATTTTAACTGACTTTGCTTGCCGAATTACATAAGTATAAACCGTAAATATGAACGACGTAGCATTTTATGCCAGCCCTTTTGTAAGAAAGCGCTTATTAAATCACAAAATATTTCACTTTATATCTCAGAAGTCAATACGTTGATTCCTAGCAAACTTTGTACAAATGTTACTCAGTAGGAATAGCATTTATTTAATAAAAAAATACGAGGAAAATTTCAAAATAACCGCTTAAATTACTTAAACAGTTTGTTCTTAAAAATGCAACCGTAACTATATGTTGGGCATAATTGCCGCAATATAACGAAAATTACCCATAAATATTGCTCTCAACGTATTTTATTTATTTTTCATTGACTTACATTAATATTAAGTAGACAAAACATCAAGGGTTTCACACTAAGAAATAATGATTAGAGGTACGTCAATTTCGCGTATTCATCTGGCAGTAGCCTAGATTGCTCAGTCCTGCACACGCTCTGGATACAGTCAATTATTAATTGGCTTATAAAGTTACAAGCGATAGCTCTATGAATTATTTCCTTATTTACTACTGGCTTGCAGTAGTCAAATTCGTTTCGTGACAGTCGCCAACTAATCACACACGTGATTATGAAGTGTTTGGCGTTCAACCTGACCTGGAATGTATTTGCGAAATTTACGTACCTCTAATAATTTTGCGAATGAAATAAATTTTCTTCTCTATTTTGAAACCGATTTTTCAAGCAGTTTAATTTGTTCATAAAATAATGTTACTATATCCGAACACCTAAGGCTTCACTCTTCCTAGAAATGTTACATTCACTTATGCAAAGTACCATTTATGTATCTATGAATTTAGAATTTAAGAGAGTTATTATGCAATACTTCCTTAGATAATAACTTAAAAGTCAATAGCTAAAATGTAGTAAATGTGACAGTATCTGGCTCCACGCGTAACTTATATTAATTTAACTAAACTGTAACTTATATTTTATCTTTACCAAATTAGGTACAAGTTCAGAGTATTACAATTAAATTTGAAAAATTACCGCCAGTTAAATGTTCTGCAAACAGAGTTATACGACACTTTGGTAGATATCGAACTGAAGAACTGTACTTCACACTACTGACATATTTTATTGGACCTTTCTTATAGTGCGAATTCACAGATGCGCGCATACGCACTAAGGCATGAATAAGGAATATAATTCAATGTTCTTTTCACCTTCGTACTTTTAATTGTAAAAGTCTGGATTGGATTTCGGTGATGTTACTTATAGCGGACAACAACTAGGTACAGGTTTTGTAATGCTAACTAGGATTTTTTTCTCACGCTAACTGCCAACGACATAAAAATTAAGAATCCGAAGGATGTGTCGATAATGAGGTAAAATTTTCGGAGCGAAGGGAAATAGGACTCAGGAAATCTTTGTCCTCTTGAAATAAAGACACCGCAGATGAAAGTTTTGAGGAAATGAGTCAGCACAAGGACGGGAAGAGGAAGAGGTTGGAAGACATAGACCGCAACCAGGGACGGAGGAAGACTGGAAGAGAAGCACAGAGGATCTATCAAACGGCAGTAAACTTAATGACCCGAGCATGAAGTGTGGAAGCGATCTCGTCGCGAAGTTGCGCGACTGGATTGTGCCCGATGGGATGGGTGGGGCGGTGGCATAGGGGGAGTTTAGGGGCGCTAGACCCGGCTGTTTGGAAAGACTCTTCCGGAAAACTCCCGACGAGCAAGTTCCGCCTTCCCGCGTCGAGCTGGGAAGAAAAGGTGTCGTCAAATATTAAACGACCAGGAACACACGCTACAAGAGAAGTATCTCCCAGGAGTTCTCGATAAAACCTCAGCGGAGTTGGAGGACCTCTTCTATACCACCTCCCAAGTCGCACTTCAAGCCGCTTCCTCGCACATTGCCATCAATTCTCAATTCCCCGCCAACACTCAATCACCTGCCACGAAGAAACTTTTTCATTTCTGTAACGGAACTTCGAGTTGACAGTTTCAGTCACAACTCTTTTTTACTGGAATGTTCTGAAATCGACAGAGCCAATCAGTTGAAACTTTACCATGGCCTTTATTTTCATATTCAAACAGGTAGGGCCCACGATTAAATATCACATGAAACTGATTGCACCGACGCAGTGCAGCGCAGGTGCAGCGCAGGTGCAGAGCAAGTAAAACGAGGGTTTTCATATGCCCCTCATATTAACTATATCCACCCTTTTTTCGGCTTGGTAGGTGTGAAGACAGTAAATGTACTTGAGCTGATGCACTTGATGGGCGCATATTGCACCAACTGCGAATCCTCTTGCACGTATGTGTGTAGGTATTCAATCCCTACACTACACAACCAGAGGTATAAAAGCTGTGATTTGTACCCTGCGCATACAATATGGAGATAGTTATTCAACCCCAAGGTATTAATGAGTTTGCAATATGCCCTTCAGCTAAAAGAAACATTTAATTTTGCCTTCATTATTTACACGACAACTAGGCGTGTTGCTTACAGATTTCGGAATGGCACTGCACTGTTTGAAACAATGTCCGTGAAATTACAGATAAGTACAGGGACTTAATTGTCTGGAAGTTTTCATAAAATAACGGACACTTGGTTTTGTTTCCTCCCTAAAATTACGGACAAACCATTTTTCTCACAAAAAAATGACATTCTTTTAAATTTCTGACACTGTGTTTTCCAGAAATACCAAATACCCGTCTTTGCTACGTCTTTTTGAGATGTTGACGTAATCATTAGTAACATGAAAAGTTTCTCGAATTAGCTGGGATTAGAACCCTCGACCTTTGGTCTAGGCAGACAATTTAACCATTACTCCTTGCCTCATAGTTTTGTTGAATAGCTAACACAATTTATGTATGATTAGATACGCCTTGTATAAATGGTCAGCATAATACACCGTGAGCTTACTCTGATACTTCGTTTTTCCGCGTGAACGTCATGCATATCTATAAGCAGAAAACTTCGTGATATTTGTATCAAGAATACCTGGCATTGCATAATTTACCTGCGATATTTTTCTAGCTGTACAAAAGTAATAAATATTTATTTAGTTTACATTTATATCGTGTTTATTTTTTGTGTGTTCAAATACCACATAAAAAGATAAAACATATTAAAGTACATTCCCCCCCCCCAAAAAAAAAAAAGCAGTCAATTTCACGCAGAATTCGTAAATGGGTTTAAAATTTAAACCTAAAAATTATCGTTTTTGGTTAACTAAAAAAAATTCAATTTCAGCAACACAAAACATTATTGAACATCCAAGATTGCAACGCTACTAGTGACCGTGTGGTTTCAACGCTATGAAGTCATTCAACTACGTAGAACATTTCCAATTACCGAGACAGCTTTTTTTTTCAGACAAAGAAAAATTATTGACCTCAGATATTAGCATGCACCTTTACTACATTAGCATGATTTTTACTGCACAAACAGGTCGCCACATTTGAGGATCAGGCAGGCATTAAAAACTTACATTGTTAACGCCTCGCCGTAGCAAGGTTTTTAAGTAATGAATTTTAAACTACATGATTATCTAATAAAATTATTTTAAAAATAATTTTTTAAAGGTGTACAAGTAATTTATCATAACAAAACCCTTAAATACCGCACGTCCTGTAGGTTATATCGAGATAGTTAAGTTATTTTAAAATTAATATAAAGGTACTATGCAATGCAATATGACCAGTTAACAAATTCGCCATTCGGAAGTGTGAAAAAAACATTAATCTATGAGAATATGTGTTCTTTATTTAATGTGCAGTCTATATTGCAATAACAGCAAACAAAAATATTTCTTGAAAATGTGTTATCAGCGTCATGTGTTTTCTGAGATTTTCGAATTGAATTATTTCAATTACAAATAAAGTACGTAATAATACTTTAAATAAATGCTCTTAAATGGTTGGTATTACTTACTGTGTGGACAAACTAATTATTTCAGAAATAATTTATTTCACACTTAGTCATGCGAAAGGTTGTATATTAGAAATTTTAACTTGAGGATTGCTTTTCTTTGTAATTTATAATTTCAGCAGATAATTCAGATTTTGTTAGAAAATAATGTGTTTATATATTTACATTAATGCGGTAACTAAACACTCACTACATACTGTGATTACAACACTGAAAATCGTTAATATGTTTACAGCCACAGTAGTCTCCAAACCGCTCTAGAATGTTCCGTTTTATATGACCGTACGACGAGATCAAATGATCACACACGAATAACGTACAGTCAGTTTCTGCGTACCATAACGTTCATTGGCACGGTTAAATATGAACATATGATTAACGGAATAAGACACGTAGCTACAACCCAGTAAAACCTAGAAAACTGTCAATTCCTTGTTGAAATGTATGCCTTTGTTTGCCAGTTGAAACAAAGTCCTTTTGTATGTTTACTTGTATGTCCGTGTGTATTTTCTGGTTTTTCTGTGACACACCATTGGCTGAAATGGCGTGTGCCCAAATTTATTCTTTAGTTTCTAATGTTATTGTAGTATTAGAAAATTGTAGACAATATAGTTTTTGCACTCAGAGGTATTATATGCTACTAATTATTTTGTATTTTCCTTTTTATATTACAAGTTTGTTAACATGTAACATACCGCATGAATTAAAAAAAAGTGCTCACTATCCAATTGTTGTTTGCAAACCGTAGCATAAAATCATTTTTAAGAGTAGTAGTATGTATGTTTATCCCGAGATCAATCCCGCCCTTCTCTCTCTTGTCTCTCTCTCTCTCTAATTATGTTTGTATTTTGGGCTATAATTATTTTTGCCTGTAATGAGTAAAGAAAACAATGAACATTTTTATATACTCGGTTAATAAATATACACACAGAGCTGGCATCTAAATTTTTAAGTAAATGTTTATAACGTACTGCATTAATTTGCTTCTGATTAAGTACATAAATTATTAAAATTAAAATTTAATAATTTCATGAAACATAACCATTGTTTCAACGGGCAAAAAATGTGCAAATTATAATTTGCTAAGTTATAACAAAATTGTTTTGGAAATATTGCAACGATTATATTAATAAATATAGATTTTGAACTACTGATAAGAGATTTTAAAAAATATTTACTTTCATATTTAAAAATGCATAAAATTTTTTCTCTAATAAAACAAGAAAGTTCATTGTTTCGGTTCTGCAACACATATGTTTTAAAGGAGCAAAACATACATAAACGTATCGAGACGCGCAATTTGCATTCATTGGCTGTGAAATATATTTAATGATTTGCTGTGCGTAATTTTTAATGTGAATAAGTGTTTTCAAACATTAAAATGGTATTATGCCAGTAAACAATCTGCTCCAAATTGCTGGTGAAACGTAATAAGGAACAAAATACATTTTTTATGAGTTGGGTAACTTCATTTTTTTTTACACGAGCTGCTTCGTGTATGTTTGTATGCATATGTATACATTCGCATAGCATCAAGATAATTTTTTTCGTATCAAGAACGATATCCCTGTAAACATTTTATTGTTGATTTATTAAAGAAATTTATTTTGATTGGTGCTTTAAAACAGTGTTGAAGAAATAATTAGTTATATTGTACTATTTTAGAATTCAATACATAAGTCACATGTGTGAACTGACCTATTTTATCTAAATAACATGTTCTTTATATGGTCCATTAGAATATTCAAATGTATTCACAAAAACTTAAAAATGATTATGAATTGTCGAATAAAACTTCCAGGACAACCGGTTATGGAGGAGTTAATCAGAATATGTAATAATGAACTGCAAGTTCATCAAGGAACTTAAATGGAAGCGAGCGTACGCAGTTGAAACAAAGCACTACAGAACATGGCGGAAATAAAAGTTAATAGAAATTGCTGGCAAGCGCAGGATAAATGTAGCATGTTTATTTGGTGGGTGATTTACATGCGTACATTGTGCGCGCGATGCTTACTGGCATTTCAGGGATGAGAGTTCTAGGCCTTGTTGTCAGTGTAGTTGGGCGGGAAAATATAGCCGCGTGTTTTGACGTTGGTCTCTGTTTTATGAGGTCCTTTGTTCGTAAATATGAGCTGGCACCTCTGCTCGCTGCGCAGTAAATGGCGAGAGAGTGAGAGAATGTTGCGACGAAGTTTGGAGAGCACGCAGTGGGCCGGGAGATGGCGCGACCAAGCTTTTAGCGATATGAAGTAACAGAATACAACCTCACATTGGTGACTGCAAGAGTGGCACAAGTCCAAGCGGGTCGAAGACATCATGCCTCGAGACACACCCTCTTCGGACATCATGTACTACTTATTTGTAATATAATCGCACGGTTCATGGATAGCACACATGTTCATAGGGTATAATCAAGCATTAATAGTTGTCTTTCAATAATAGTGATATAATGTTTGGAAATTATTTACTGAAATTTTAGTCGACAACGCCCAACAGTTCAACAATGATTTTGAAGAAAACTTTTAAAGCAACATAATTTTTTTTATATCGAAGCATCTCTTCATTCTTTTGTCATAAATGAATCATAATGTGTACCTATTACTACTTTTTTTTGTTGGAGTAAGCCTCATAGTTTTTTTAAATTTTTGCCACCAAATTATAACTTCTTTGTACGAAAACCAGCCAAAATCGAGCAAAAATCTTTTTTTTCGAGAACGAACAATGCATTATTTTGCAATACCCCAACATATAATTGTGTATCATATGCCTGCCCTTAGTGAATTTTTTAAAGTATTCCGTCAAAAAGGTTTCGAGTATTTTTACACATATGTGAAAAAATCTACCAATCATTGCCGTAAAGCCAGATAACGGAAATAAAATATTTAACCTTTTGCACTAACGAGATATGATAGACGAACATACTCCACGCCTAAAGTGAACAGTCACATATTTAGGTCGATTTAATGTGGTTTTTGGATAAAACATTACGTTTGTATTCATATCAATATAGAGTTTTATTATTTCACTGTCACTATAGTTTGAAAATAAATCATTAGTTTAAAGGAATATGCACATTCAAATTTCGAAATATTATAAAATTTCTACAAAGCCTACACTGAGAAAAAGAAATTGTACTATAAAATATAATTGGTTTCCCTCAAACAAATGGTGCGTTCATATATGGCAGAACAAATATACATTTGGTAGAACTAAATAATATGTTTGGTGAAATATGTTTGAGCTTACCAAGCTGCATTTGTTTGAGTGAAACAATAAGAATGTTTTAGGTAACAATCCTGCCATCGTCCGGTTGTTTAAAATTGAAAATAAATTAATTGTTCGCCGATTTTCCTATTTCGGAGATACTATTCACGTTTCTAATCATGTACTGCATGTTTTTATACAAACTTAAATTTCTTGGTAGAGGTGGGATTTGAACCCGAAAACCTAAATTTGGAAATCTATTACCTTAACCAATAGACCAGCAAAACTGTTCAACAACGTTTGGGTTATGATGAGATGATATATCAGGGAAAGTTAACAACATTGGGTATGTGTTAACAAACCGT
>PNEQ01041752.1:0-40582 GCA_003012365.1 Medauroidea extradentata
TGTCTATGTTCAGACACGTTTCTCATTTTACTGCACCAATCAGAATAAGATTATTGTGAGTCTGTACGTCTATAATTTGCCAAGGCCAGTGAGAGTAAAATCATCCAACCACAGACGATGTAGCAGAGCTGCAGGTGTGCACATGACGCATCGAAACCAAATGTTGCAAAAATCTTTTCGCCATAAAATCGTGGCTCTAGCCATGAATATTCTTGCTCTCGAGGAGTTGCGAGGAAAGAAGTTGTCTGCTAGGAGATCACTCGCCATCTTCTATTCCACTTAATGGTTATGCCTTTCTTCGTATACAGTTTTAAGTCATGCTTTACACAACAAATTAAATGTAATAAAATCAGTCACCCCATTTGTGAATATTCGTAAGTACTTGTAGAGAATGACAACTGTTTAATTTTTTGGATTTCTCATTGTTATAAATTAAGAAATGTCATTTTGCCTTTAAGTGATTCCTGAACGCTTAGTCTACATGTAACCTGGGCAATGATTAAGTAAACGTTATTAAATTCCTGTGGTCTTTTATTTTCACTCCCTAATTATGTTAATTAAAGGGTTCGTGTTAAACGTTTCAAAGTGACAACAAAAACAATGTTTGCTCGTAGAAAAGGTTATGTAGTTCTATTTCAAACCTAATACTAAGTTACGCAAATTATCAATTTAACAACGATAGTGCAGCATTTATAACACACTTTTCACAGTTTTTTTATTAAATCTTAAGTTTCATACGAATCTTCAAATATATTTATAGATACAGTTGGGCTACTAAGTTTGCCGTATTTTCAAGATACGAGCTCTTAGCCGTTCATTCTCATCGTGCTCTTTGTAATCCGTGTCATTGAGTCCTCGTGCCCTCGCTAGGGTTCCAAAATTTCCAGAAAAATTGGTGAAAGGAAAAAAAAAAAACAGGGAAGTTTTTCAGAAAAATTGGAAAAAAATTCTTTAAAATCGTTGTGAAATTATGCTAAACCTGTGGTGGCTAAATAGTATAGTAACTTATGTAAGGTAATAAAAATAAGGAGTAAAACGGAAAACTGGCCAATCTGATTCATTCTGAACGTTTACTTACTAGCAAGGCGCATTAATGTGGAAAGAAGGCAAACATGAGAATTTTACAGTTTTATGATAAGAGGAACTACAGAAACATCACATTACTGTAATTTAAGTAAATTGTTTTGTTTACTAGTAACCAGGAACACACACACACACCATTGTAAGACGTAACTGAACACCTGGCAAACAGCAATCAGTGTCAGATTTCACATGTCAATTATGTGTCTGAAAAAAAAAACAGCAAATCATAAAGTTTATGAACATAAAACAACAGCGAAGTACACCACTTAGCCAGTTGATAAAAGCAGCAAGATAATTAATCATTATCTTAGTGTGTCACTTGTGAATTTGAACTACAATGTGTTTTTTGTTGTAATCGAAACTGTTTTCCTGCCAGATATTGTAAGTTGTGTATAAGTATTTGTTTGACAACTATTCCTGGTTAATTCATGGGCGTATTGTTTATTTTGCTGTACCAACTTTATTATTGTTCTTTTTGAAACTATGTGTAACATTTACTGATTATTTCATTTTCGTGGTGCTGGTAGGGTACTGTGTGTATCGTCAGATAGGCCCGAATGTAAGTACATTTAACATCCAGATTTGTAAATCATATTAATTTTATTGCATTTTTTTTTTCTAAATTTTTTTCGTAATTTTTCCCATTTTCACGTCAAAGGTAAAAAACAATTTTTCCCTGTTTTTGTTGTCTTAATTTTTCCGGGTTTTTTTTTTCGAAGCTTAAGAACACTAACCCTCACGAATATCGAAGGTAAAAATAGAAAGATCCAGTGGAACAAACATATTGATAAAGGCATGAGTCTATTTGGCAACATATTTTCTTGTTAATTAATTGCTCTTGTAATATGTTGCATAGTAAAAAATGTTTGATTTCCCATTAAAATAACGTGTCAAAATTAACTTTAGACAATAATTTGTAATGAGCCGCGACACAATAACTAGAGACGGTGATTTATTGTGGGGAAAACTTGACTGTTTGCTGGGTTTCAACGTACGTTCAACTTGGTTAAATGTTGTCGCTTGTACAAAGAGCTGTTACCCTGTTTGACTAAACCAGTAAGAATTCTGCTATTGTAATATTTAATGCCTGTTATTGGTCTGCAGATAGCTATGTTGTGTTAGGTATATATCACCCAACCATACATGTTGCAAGAAAATATAGTGTTCTCGAGGGTATGTTTTCATAAAACATGTTCGCGATATATCATCACCTCTAACATTATCCAATAAACTACAAAAACACCAACACTCAGTAAGCATTAGTAACAGAAGGTCATTGTCTGTACTGGTGCCAGCTTTCGCCCTTATAAATTACTGCCCGTTATGTTCTTGTATTTTTTTTTTTTTTTTCGTAAATGGGTTAGTATCTAGTGGTAATGAAAACTTTGTGAAGGTTACTACAGTACCTTTTACTCGATGCAAGGTAAAAAAAAACATGGAATTAAATCTCAAGCGACAACTTGGCATGCAAGATAAATTATTTCTGACGAGATCTTTTTATTTATATAGTCAAGGTCCCGTAACTTGTACGGAACTGGCGTTTGAGTTTGGTAGTTCTATGTTTGTCTCGGAAACAAATGTATATCAACAATATAAGTGGAAGTAAGTTATAGTTTATGAGGAGCGCGTATACTCAGGTACATCTAATCATATTATTTAATAAACAGTAGACAAGGAGAAGAAGACAAAACACAAAGATTCAGAAAATTTTGTTACAGTTAGTTACTTTTACATTGTTTACGATTGTTTTAAAATTTTATTTGTATTCATAAAAACTGTTTCGTGGTGGCTACAGAATTTTCAGTCACTACGGAAATCGCCCAATTTATTTGAAGCCACTGCAAAATTATACTGGGAGCAACTAAATATGTTTGTGGCCACCACACAAAACATTTTTGGAGAATTCCATTTCAAAATACTTAGTGTCGGCCACAAAGTTTTTTTTTTTTATTTATACTTTTGCTGACTTACTGCCTATTGAATATCAACTGGAGGTCTCAACCAGCCTTGCTGCAAGACCAGATTTTTTTGCACAATATCTGTGAGGTTTTTTTTTTTGTGGTATTGTTTTATTATTTCTACACGGATGTTTTGAGAGGTCTCGTAAAAGATCAAATCTTGCGTCGTACGGATGCTGCTTAAGTAAGTACACGTTCTTGCACGTTCTTAAGAGTTACTGCTATTGACGGCCACGTTCGGCACTATGTGTCAAGTTTCATGGAGTGATACGTCCATCAGTAGTAGCCACTCATCATAATGACAGACTGCAGTTTGACGGCACTCGGGAACTGCGGATTACATAGGGGTGAGATTTACTCGTCTGCCACATCCGAGGCGAGTGATAGATAATCTCCTGTGAGTGTGACCTGCCGTTCTGCTCCTATGCCTAACAAAGCTCTCTCGTATCACTTAAGCCGGAGTTACAATAGCCCGTCGCGTCCATCCGTCAGTCATGTAACCAGCAGCCAGTATGATGCGCCCAATAATTCCAACCGCCCGCCCATCAAATCCTTGGCAAACTCTTATTAAAGTATGAAAACTGGGTATTTTATGTGTATCCTTTTGGTCGTCCGTTCGTTCCACAGAAACTGTACTTCACTCTCAGTAACTTAGAATGGCGTCTATTGTTTGCTTCTTTTGTGAATTTAGAGGTAATTAATGTATTTAATATTAAATAATTTATTTAAATAAATAACGTACTGAAATTTTGAATTTGAAATAATCCATTTAATTATCGAATAGTTAATTGTAATTAGAATTATAGAAAGTCGTCTGGAATAACAAAAATTATATTATTAGGATATACAGAGTTACCTTAGAGTAAAACTGAAAATTGTATTTATGTCAAGTTTTGATATAATCTCTGTAGGGTTTTTCTAACCAACTTCTGATTTATTCTGTTAAAATGAAGTTATCTCCATTTAACGTTGAGTTTTAACTAATAATACTGATTTATCGCAGGATCAGTTGAATGTTTGCTTGGCTTCAATATACCATGTGCATATATAATGTCCTTGTTTCGTTATTGGTGTGTCCCAATATGACTGGGCCAATGATAACTCTGGTGTGTCGCTACTGAACATTTGTGACTCGTCATTTAGGCCATACGCAGTTTTGTCTCTACTATTTTAGCTATATATTTTTTTACGCCTAAACCGATCGAGGTGAAGCCGTGAAAAAACACTTGCCTCTCATTCGGGAGGAATCGGGTTCGATCCCCGGCTCCGTCCATCCTGATTTCGGTTTTCCAAGGTTTTCCGAAGGCGCTTCAGGCGAATGCTGGGATGGTTCTGGCCGACTCCTAACCCCGCTCCCCCGGGTTCCTCTACCAAGATCTTGAGCTGTTCGGGGGCACGTAAAACATCCAATAAATAAATAAGTGAGAGTAATAATAAAAAATTGGTTTGGCAGTGTTGTTTGAAATCGTCTTGTCCATGTTTGCTGATTTTTTTCAAGACAGTAAGTACTATGGCTTTAGCTTATTATGCAACTAACGAAATTCCGCTTAATTGACGTTTAAAAAAACCGTTAATTTCTTGTTTAAAAAAATTAGTTATCATGGCAAAAAACCATTTTAAACCGACATTATCAAACAGATTTCTGATATCTGCTCTCGTTTAAGTTTAACACACACACACACACACACACACACACACATATATATATATATATATATATATATATATATATATATATATATATATATATATATATATATATATATATACAAAAACAGTAGAAACAAGAGAGCATGATTTTAAAAAAAAATCAGAAAACTCTCCTTGAATCACACAAGGTGAAGGCACTGCAATGTTTGGCAAAATACGGTCACAGACTAGATAGTAATACAGACGCGAAATTACGTGGCGGGTCATTTGATACAGGCGAACGTCACTGCTTATTAGCTGTCCGAGGCGGTTTATACCAGCCACGTGTATGTTTGGCTCTTGCATGTTACGGCATGTTTCCTATTGGCCTGGCAGTCGGCTAGCAGGGCAGCCGCCTTACGCTGATTGGCAGTAGGCTTTGTTTCCACCATGATGCTGGCCAGTGAAGCCATGCTGCTGGCGTGTGTGACTGAGTTTGCCGCCCTGCCAGCTATTTCACGTCCGTATTCCTAAATATTGTGTGATACAGTGGCACGAAATATAATTGCCACACTGAAAAAAAAAAATACTTATTAGTCACTGCAATATATTTTGTTAAAATGGACCTTACCAAATTTTTTTTTGTAGTGACCACAAAAAAAATTTTGCGGTCCCCAATAAAGTTTTGCAATGACTACAAAAAAATTTTGTAACCACTACAAAAAAATTTGGTAAGGTCAATTTTAACAAAATATTTTGCAGTGACTAATAAGTATTTTTTCAGTGCATTTTCTACTATCTCTAGTTATAACTAGGGAAAGGAGTATTTCGCGAGTTCAATGACCGTCATGTTAGAATCCACTTTACTATGCATACTTAGAGGTACGTAAATTTCGCAGATACATTCCAGGTCAGGTTGAACGCCAATTATGTATACTTCATTGTCATATCTGTTGTTTCCTGGCGGCTGTTACGAAACGCCTTTGACTATTGCAAGCCAGTAGTAAACAAGGAAATAATGCGATGTGCTATCGCTTGCTATCTGCTTGTACGGTTATAAACCAATATATAATCGATTGTGGCCAGTGAGTGTATAGGACTGATAAGTCTAGGCTGCTACCAGATGAATTCGCGAAATTCACGTACCTCTATGCATACTCGAGTCCCGTATGTTCATTCATTGACTGCTGTTCTAGCCAGTAGCAGCTAACTGACAAGTGGTCGGGGCTTGAGTATGCACAAGACAATGCATTCTAACACTCAGGTCTTTGAACTCTCAAAATATTCCTTTCCCTAGTTATAACATATATATATATATAGACAGGAAGAATTCGCGGGTTCTCTTACCTGTAGGCTAGCCTCCAAGAACATATGTGCACTCACGCAAACAGCAGCTGTTCATTAGATGCTCGATGACACTGTGATACGGGCCTGCATTTAGTTACATTGTTATTATTGGCTCAGCGACTTACACGGGGTGTCTGATAAGTCAAGGCCACGGTCGTAGAAGAACATGTCTGGACACTCGCCTGGAAACTTGACCCCCTTGTTGTTTGGCTGTAGTTCACCAAGTTACCGAGAATATTGTGTTTTATTGACGCTTCAGTTAGGGCGGTCGGACTCAAACTCCGCCCACTTCCTTTCAATTTATCCCAACGTATTTTTTATCAATTTACGAAATACTTCCTTCGCTTACAAATTTAAGAAATGGCTCCAACAATCTTTATTTACTTTATAAATTTAACAATTGAAAGGAAGTGGGCGGAGTTTGAGTCCGACTGCCCTAACTGAAGCGCCAATAAAACGCAATATTCTCGGTAACTTGACGAACTACAACCAAACAACAAGGGGGTCGAGCAAAATACATTGGTAGATAGGCGAGTGTCCAGACCTGTACTTCTACGACCGTGGTCAAGGACCAATTGTGAAAGTGACACGAAAGTACAGTAAGTGGAATTCTACCTTGTGTCAACAAGAAAACGCGAATTTTTCGGGTCCCTACATATACTATGTGCTTGTTGTCAGTAACCATCAGCCACTTCAGAGGTCGGGAGGTTCTCGAAGACAATTACGTCTGCGTTAACACTGAGGTCCAAAGCGGCGC
This sequence comes from Medauroidea extradentata, assembly GCA_003012365.1. Classification (NCBI taxonomy): domain Eukaryota; kingdom Metazoa; phylum Arthropoda; class Insecta; order Phasmatodea; family Phasmatidae; genus Medauroidea; species Medauroidea extradentata. Next base: position 6,775 of record PNEQ01041752.1, read on the forward strand.
GCAGAGGTCACACGACTGGCCTCGGGTCGTGTCAGGGGAAGTAGCAGGGAGGGGAGGAGGAGACATATTAAGCAACCTTGACCCTAACGGCCGGGTCGGAGAGGAGAGAGTAGGTTTCGCGGGGAGAAATGTGCAGTGACCTCTGCCGCGGTCGACCAGTCCTCGATGGCGCGCGTAACTTCCAGTAACTCGATTACAAGTTCCAGGGAACACGTTCAACCGCGCGAAATCCACCAGAGCGTTATCTAACAGTTGAGGCCGAGCTAGGTTGTTCTTTATTGACATTGGGGCCAAGAACCCAAATGATTTATAAGAGAAGGACTTCAAAAAATTCGAGGCTATGCTCAGTCATTCATAGCACAACTGTTTGTAGGCTTGCTATGTATTTATCTGTTTTAAATAATGTACAGTTCGCCTGCAAAAAAAAAGTATTCTCATTAATTTTGGCTACTTTCATAACTGTATCTGTAATACAAAAATGAATGTTCGTTTGTTTGTCTTCTTTGCGTTTACGTGCGTTTCATCTGATTTCTACGAACATTAGTGGGTTGTTGCGCGCAAAGGTTTCTGCAAAAAAAAATTCAATTGTAGGACGGGATAGAAAAAAACTACGTTAGAGGGGCAAAACGGGTTTCCAAAATTAAAAAAAAAAAAAAAAAAAAAAAACTACTTAATAATTTTTATGAGTTGCCCGTGTACCCGAGAAGGTTTCTACAAACAATAACTTTGCCAAATACTTTGGGGAGTTGGAGGCATAACGGAGTACATGGCCAGAGTGGGATACCAAAAAAAATTAGTGGAATAGTTTTATTTTTCAAAACGTTCCTGAAACGGACGTTAACGACTCGTAACATTATTTTTTTTTTTTTAATAATTTAGACCTTCTCAGAATATTTTGTTTTAGATTAAATGAGATAAGAGCAGGTAGGGAAAAATGTCATCTCGACGCTTTCAAACAATAACCCGTGTAATGTTTATAAGCGTGCGATAAGTCGCGAGAGCGGCTTCGTGGTTATCCAGCTCAAATGGCGGGTAAACTGCTGTTATTACACTAAACATGTCAAGTGGCACGAAAATAAAATGTAAACACTAGGCATAACCAATACCACAACGATGTATTGATCGCATGGTGTTCAAAACGTTGAATAATGAAGCACTAAATGTATACTACGTGCTGGCGTTGCAATTAGTATAGTATTTAACAAATGTATATACTGGAATATCGCGGAAAATTTTTCAACGTGTAATACATATATATATGATTGGATTGGTGTAACTGTTCCTGACACGACTTAGTTTACCACACATGAAGCAAAGACGTTTAACGGTGAAACAGCAGATTTCTTATTGGCTCGGTCAAATGAGGCCAGCGAATTCACTTACATGAGACAGCCTGTAGCATGAGTAAAGTTTCTAGCATGCTGGGCGTGCGTTGAAACAAAAACTTAGTAAGTAGTCTATTTTTCCCGCAAGTAATCACCATCCCCACATATCGTCCAGGAAGTATAATTTCGTTGTAACTCTCAGTTTCGTAACGAAATCAAGTTTTTTTCTGTATCAGAGCATAATGGCTATATGGTTACGCCGTCATAAAATTTCATATCACCACAAGAATTACTCTTGGTTTATTTTGATGCAAAACAAAACGTTCTATCTCCCATGTGGATTTCAGAAAATCTTTTTAGGACAGCTCCAATGTTATGTGATACGACATATTGCAGCTTCAAGGATGATATATTTCAACTGGATTCCCGTCATCTTAAATCCCTGAATAGCTTGTAGGCATTTAATCATAACACGGTGACTGACTAAACCTATCTTATCCCATCAGGGGTTCTTATATTAAACTCCCATTTGTCTGCTAGGGTAACTTTACATCACGCGAAATATTTGTTTTGAAGGCACTTGGTGAAATAATAGATCAATCTATTTTAGCTCTAGATGTCATGGCATTTAATGTTTTGGTTACTCAGTTTTGTCCCTGTACCTCGTTCTACATGGCCCCCTCCATTTTTTGCTGAAACCTCCATTGGCGCACGCACAACCTACGACTCACCAAAGTTTTCTTTTGGGAACAAGCTATAATTGTAACCACTATACATTCGTGTTACTTTCGCAACTGACCCTCGACTTTTATGATAATTCCTGGAAGTCGCTGAACCAGTAACAAAAACATAACTAAATGAAGGCCCCTATCACTGGGTCAGTGAACGGCCAATGTACATCTGCTCTCTTATTGAGCATACAGATATTCTTGGAAGCTAGTCCAGAGGACAAGGAACCCGCGAATTTTTCAGGTCTCTAGTAATCGGATGAATGGTATATGAACGAATAGAAGATGAACAAAAAACAAGCAAACAAACATTAATATTCATGTATTACATTTCAAGTCTTTCATTTAAAAAATGCATATACGTTTCGCCGCTCTTACATCACACGGCCCAAAAATGTGTGAAGTAGCACCGAAATGCCAGGAAGTGGGAAACGGGAAGACCCGAATATTCCCGCCGGCAGACGCGCTTCTTCCGCCACATTTCCCACGTGAGGGACTCGGAAGTGGCAACACCAAGAATGGGCAATACCGCAGTCTCTCATAGTAGGAGTTGAAAAGTCTTTATTATATGGCGTGTGATATTATCGTAAATTTTGAACAGTAAGTTATCGACATAACTAACGATCCTCAGTACTGAGGCCAATTCACCCAGTATGATTAAAATCTTGAGTTGGATTCTAAAGATATTGGTGGGGGACATGATGTACTAGCAGACATAACATATATATATATATATATTAATTGAATTAGTCATTTGACAAACACCACACGTCCTCTCAAGAAAGAGCTGTTAAATAATGTAATGCTGGAAAGTTATATTTTTTGAAACTTCTAAGTAAGGAACGCAACTGTAATTTAAAAAAATATTGGTCGTGCTACAATTGTGTTGACCGGTTGAGTTTCGCACTTTCAAAACTAAAAATGCCTAAACCTATGATGAGAAAAATGTGACATGTGGTGTTTCTCAAATGTCTGATTCAATTACAGATGCATGACCACATAAACCTAACTCAGGGTCTCATAAAGCTGCTGCAATTAGGTAAAGCTTAATAACTACTTAATATAAGTGTTGCGAAGGTTGATAACATGTCCGCAGTAAGCAACGACCATAGTTATTTCAATTTAAATGGCTGTGTATTACCTACAATTTATTTGGTTTTTGAATCTAGTATAGAATTTTGGCTATCTTTACACTAAGCGAATTTTATCATAAAATAATGGTAAATATGTTTAGTAATTAAGTAAACTTATCTGCACAAATAAACTTTTGCGATGTTTAACACTTACCTCCAACATAGGGCGCGTACACACTCGCGAATAGCTCGTGAGCCACTCGCAACGTGTTCGCGGTAAAATTAGTTTAAACGAACCTCCAGCGATCCGATGGACAGCCAAACCAACAAGGAGCTTACAACGAGCGGATGATACTCAACTGATAGCAAGGAAGGTTCACGAGCATTGTCTAAACACGCGAACCTGCAGCGAATCGTTTTGTGTTCGTCGAAAAAACCGACTTCCTTCGGACCGTCGCAAGCGGCTCGCGAGCGGTTCGTAAGGCGCTCGTATGTCGCTCGGGACAGCGTAAAAACTGGCGAACATGCTGCTCACGAGCGGTTTGCAAACCGCTCGGCTCGCAAGTGTGTACACGGCCTAAAACCGCGTATACATTAGGCGAACCGAGCGTGTAATGTAATGCTCGCTGCAAACTGCAGGCATCGAGCACGCTACAAACAAACCTCGAGCATGCCGTGATCCATGGGTATGGTGAGCCCTGCACGAGCGCGCAGTATCGCTCTGGAGTTTTGACAATGGATAATAACGATGCATCACTAGCGTTCATTCTTTGCAGTTGTGCTATGCTACTGTGTGCACATCAACGACTTACAAAACAACGAAAGCCTCGGCGATGGTGGCGTACTGCACTGTATAAGAAGCGAAACGGGCCGGAGCTCATGCGGGATTTAAAGTTTCAACACATTAGTGGTCAGTACAAAAACTTTACTAGGATGTCTCCAACAGATTTCGAGGTTTATCTCTGTCCTGTAGGAACCGTAACGCCTCATATGCGAACCACCTGTTCCTATATACTTCTGCAGCACCTTGGATGACAGAAAACATAAATACCTTTCTGTGGTTTCAGACATTACTAATCGCAGGCAAAGTGTTATTTAATAAACTGTAAACCTACTGTAACATCTGAAACACATATTGTTCTCAAATAATGTTGACTTATTTGTATGTTCAACAATATTTACAGCTATTATAAACTATGTGTACATCTATTTATAGCTTTCATGTCAAACTCTTTAGCCGCATTTTTTTGTTCTAACTAAATATATTTTGTACTTTATATATTTAACATAAAAACTTACCTTTTCCTGTACCCGTTGACGTTTTATGTTTCACCTTTTCCCTTCTGTACGAAGCAAGTAAACGTCCGAGTTTCTTTTTACATGCTTCGGCCGGTTTTCCTACTGAAATGGCTATGTTTTGCCAAGCGTCTTCCTTCACGGTTTTTTTGTAGTGATCCTTATCAGTAGGATCCCATAAAACTGTTTTGGTTCTATATATTTCAATGAACTGTAACAAGGTACCTTCTGTCCAGTCATCCATGCTCGCGCTTGGCTTGTTGGCAGGCTAAACTTACCGCGAACGCGTCCAAACTAGAACTGAGAATCCCTTTGTGTTCGTCGAAAAAACCGACAGCCGGCGGGTCGCACCGAGCACTACGCGAGCCATTCGTTGGACGATCGCAGCACGCTCGCAACCGCGTACAAACTAGGCGAACGTGTTACATTACACGTTGCATTACAGGCTCGGTTCGCCTAATGTGTACGCGGCTTAATACTTAACCGCAAATATTCTCGAAACGTAAATTTAGTCATATTTATTTGAAAATATTGTGTATTCAATTCCTATGATCCGTAGTGTGGGTCAGCTCTTAACGTATAGTGGAGAAACGTTCCAAAAAAATGTTTCAAAAGCATACGCACATTCTAGCAGCGGACATTGCTGGCACAATCTAGTGGCGTCTGGCGCAGCTACGACCACTACTGCTCTGAGTCACGGATGTAGAAAAAGGTGCACTAAAGATTTAACATTATTACTAGATGCACGATTATTTCGCGTGTTCTTCTGGTAGCAGCCTAGACTTCTCAGTCCTATGCACGAACTGGGCACTGACGATTATTCATTGGCTTTTAACCGTTCATGCGGGTACCACGTGACTTCACCGCCAGTTATTTATTTATTTATTACTGGTTTGCAGTCGTCAAATGTGTATCAGAATAACTGTTGTCCGATCACAGTGATGACAGAGAAGTATACGTTCTTGACGTTCAACCTGACCTATAATTAGGGCTAGGAAAAATTCGCGAGGAGATCAATGTCCTGCGTGCTAGAATCCAACGTCCTATGCGTACTCAAGCCCCGTATATTCGTTCATTGTCTGCTGTCTGAATGAGCAGCAGGTAATGGACAAATGGTATGACTTCGGTATGCACAGGATAATGGATTCTAGCATATGATCTTTGAAAGAACTGTACAATGGGAGTTCATGACTAGATTCAGTTTCTTGGACGTACTCCATTGCAAAATTGAACGACTGTCAAAGAAAAACTAAACAAATAAAAGAAACCATAAAATAAGCAGAGTATGCTTAGTCAGCAAGATACAAACACAACATGAAATTCCAAGATGGAATCGGGTCAAATAAAAACAAGGAACAAATTGCATTTATTATCTATTTGTTCCTTGTTTTTATTTGACCCGATTCCATCTTGGAATTTCATGTTGTGTTTGTATCTTGCTGACTAAGCATACTCTGCTTATTTTATGGTTTCTTTTATTTGTTTAGTTTTTCTTTGACAGTCGTTCAATTTTGCAATGGAGTACGTCCAAGAAACTGAATCTAGTCGGATTCTAGCATGTTGGTCGTTGAACTCGCGAAATATTCCTAGCCCTACGAATAATCAATACGCGAAATAATCGTGCCTCTAATTATTACAGAAATATTAATGTCTCGAGTAGGCCAATAGCTAGCGACTGGGAAAATTCGCGGGATCACTAACCTGTAGGCTAGTTTTTAAGAATATGTGTTTACTCTAGCAGACAACAGCTGTTCGTTAGCTGCTCGATGGCACTGTCATATGAGCCTGCATTTATTTACATTTTTATTATTGGCTCAGCAACTTCAAGGTGTCAAATAAGTCTAAGGCCAATTGTGACACCGACACAATCTTAAAGTTGATAGAATTCTAACTTGTGCCTAAAAGAAAACGCAAAATTTTCAAGTCACTATCTAAAAAAAATAGCGTCGTATTCACCAGTCATGGCTAGAGACATGCAAATTTCGCGTTATTTTCTGACAGCTGACTAGACTCCAAGTGACTATAGGCTCGTTCGACGTCTCCCGCTGGCCGATATTGTCGCGACTTGCCGCGGAGAATGCTTACACGGTAGAGAGGCCAATCTCTGTAAATACGTAACCTACGTAAATGACAACGCATAAAAGTTCGTGGCCAATTGAATCGCAGATTATGCTCTGTTATGTAAAGGAAATTGAAGTTTGATCTGCTACCAAATGATAACGCGAATTTTGCATGTCTCTAGTCATGGCACAATATTCTGTCATAACTTCGTTAAGTACCGAGTATGGGATGAAAATTAACTATAGGGAAACATACAGAGAGACAAGCGATCTTATTAGCCTGCACTTTAATATTTCGAATACAATAAGCGTAACGAAAGGCGACGTAATGAGGTAAGTTCCCATTCCAAAATGTTGCAATTAATCTTTCCAGGTTTTGAATCGGGATGAAATTGAGAAACATTCAGCTCTATTAGTGACTCGAGCTTTTGAGATTTCTATCTACACTTGAAATGAGTTGAAGCTAGTTGCGATTATTCATTTTTGGGCGAATCAACTTCACTTGCATTACTTTGGTACACGTACTAAAAACATTTTTAAAAAAATGTTTTTAATATTAAATAATTCGGCACGCTTATAACAAAAATTATTTTTGCGCCACTAAAAATGACTAAGAAACGGCGTTTCAGATTGCCGTACGTGGGAAAAATGCCAACAAGATTCGAAAAATACAAAAGCAGAAACGCGCATTGGACATAAAACCATACATACAGCATTATATGATCACAATTTTAAATCCCAAAGGTAACTTAATTAACTCTAAACAACTGCACGCCAATTGAGTGGCTTTGGTGTAGAAGTGATACCGTTTTTCATTTGCCAGTCAATAGCAGTCTTAGAACTTTATCGGTTTTGTGCCTCACGAACACATACGCAGTCTAGCTAGATAAGCATCATAAAGGCAATGGAACGATATATACACACTAATATGTACAGCTCAACTTTAAGTTAAATGTAATTAATGCGTATTACAGGTTTTATTTTCGATGTTTGCGTGCCAACTCAATGTCTAAATCGCAATTTTATTTAGTGTGCTAAAAAATAAGGTATTATTACCTAATGTTCGCGTCTTATTATAAGCCCAGAATATTAATGGTTTTATACAACGCAATAATTATATTACGAATAGAGTATAGAACATCTATATTGTTTTAGTAAACTTTAAAAAAATAATGTACATATTGAACTCATAATAACATATTAATTTGACTAGGATATTCCAGATTTTTAGAATATATAATTGTGAATATGCGTGCTATTTCTAAAGGCTCACGACAGTTATATTAGTTCCATGCACCAACAATGCCCTTTCTTAAGAAGTTGAAACCTGAACATTTAGTTTTAAAGTATGCTAATTTTTTTTTACAAATATTTTGTCTGTGGTAAAAACCATCGTGTTTAATGCCTTAGACGCATGCTCGTCAGTGCAGTCCTCTGCCCTCTTTCGGCAAAGAACTAAGAAGTGGAACTCAAGGAATAAAATTATGAAAGAGAAAAAGTTTTGTGAAAATATTTCCTGTAAGAGACATCTGTACAATGATTTGCCGAAATAAAGGAAAGTATCAAGCTGCTTCCAAAGTGCGAGTAATGAGCTTGTGTCGCCGGATGCGACACTTTCACCGGATTATTGCGCGCTGTTGCCGACTGTAATTCGCGTACTTAGCCCGTGAAGTTTCAGAACTCGGTTATTGCGCGGACGACGTAGTTAGGCCATGCGGCTCTGCGCGAGCAAAGCCAGGCCCGAGTTGGTAATCTGTTCCGTCTTTCTTAGCGACATGATGGAACGCTCTCGACGGGAGATTACGTGTGGGACACCGTGCGAGAAGATAGATCAACCCGTCATAGAAGTGTAAGAGAAGTACGCTGAAGTAGAGGCTGTATCCATATTGGTGTCAAAACATTTCGAGGCTGTGTTCCTAATAGCTGTGCAAAAAAATAATAAAACAAGGCCATATCAAAGTGGGTCCGAAAACCATGTGTTTCAAAGTTTCATAGCGATAGGCATGTCCTTGTTATGACTTTACCAACCAACCGTTTTGTGATTCACAAATGAAATTTTTTTCGAACCCAAGTTTGCATAAACTATTTGTTGGTTCTGAGGAATTTATGAACACGTCCTCAATACGATCGACGCCAATAAATATACGCCCTATATATATTTACTGAAACTATGACCCAAAAAGGCCCCAAAATCAGTAATTAAGTTCACGGTTTTGTAAAGACGCGCAGAAAAATAAAACTACTTTAATTATAATGAAAGTGGTACAGAAACAAACAACTTCTGAGAAGGATCTGTCATGAACGGAAACACAAAACATCTGGGACAAAATCATCAAAGAGAATGGACAGAAACAAAACACTGCTGAGACTGATATAGCAAGGAGAATACAAAAGTAAACTAATGCGACTGCGTGTGAAGACATTTTATTCAGCACTTAACAGCTAGGTCTTTAGCGCTGGTGAGGAGTGATATGAGGTGAGTATGGAGCAGCGCTAGAATGAAAGGGCAGGGGGAACGGGAGATCTCCGAGAAAACCCGCCGACCAATGGCATCGTCCGGCACGGTTCCCACACGCGAAAATCCGGGAACCGACCCGACGTATGCCAGCTTGCTAAGACAGCTCATATCATCATAAGTTTCTGTGTATGTTCTCTTTTCTATTTTCTAAATACGGTTCGGATATACGTTTCACTGGACGTCATCTTGGACTTAACTAAAATATCCGTGCTTAGGGCCGGTTCTTCTGGTTTTGTAACACATAATCATGTTTTCATCACAAGGGTTGTGTTTTATTGCTTAAAAACACAATCTGCCATATTTGTTAATGGTTCTGATTAAGTCAGTAACGGGAACTTCTTGTGTTTATTTTAACAATTGTGACCACTAGTTAAACAGCAGTTTTAAGTTAACTATAACTAGAGAAACACAAAACACTGCTAACCATCACTTAAAATTTAATCAGACGATAATCGGAACAAATTCAAACATTTTGAAACCGCCCTTAAGCTTTCGCTGTGAAACTTATCGAAAAATCGTATTTGTTACAACAGTGCAATGGACTTGTCGTCAGGTATTGGTGTAATCGATATATAAATGAAAATGTTAGAATCCCTCTTTTTTTTTTCCTCACGATAGATTCAGAAGTGTTCATCAAGCGTAGCTGAGTTACGCAATGTTTATTTGCGGAGTTTAGAGAGACCTTCCAAACTTCGTCAATTCGTTTGGTGGTTCGATTAAACATCGTTATTAGCTTTAGTGTAATTTGCTTATGTGGACGCCACGCATGATTGCGAGACATAAACGGATCAAAAGTTTTCTTTGGTCCTAAATGAGTTTGACATCCCAATTGATAAGTGTGTTACCTTGTATTAAGGGGGACGTCACCCCACAGGTAGGATTATTTTATTTTTCTATTTTTTTTATTCTGAGAAGAAAATTGTGAAAATTGTAATCGAAGCGTGAATTATATTCAACTTGTGCTACAGTACAAGCGTAATATTTGAACATTTATGTTATATTAAGCCTGCAATCAAATACTATTTTTATATATATTTTTAATTTTCTAGAACGTTTGCGGCTTAAATATCCGTTAAAAGTTTAATGGCGATGCTTGTACTGTAGCGTAAGGTAAAAATATTTCACGTTGTAATCGCAAATTTGACACATTTCTTCTCAAGAATTACCAAAATCAAAAAAATTAAATAATTCAACGCGCGGGGTGAGACCACGCCTTAAGCGATAATACTACCCTATTTTAAGACTGGAAGATCCGTACTCCGAGCCTTGGCTAACCTCGTAACCATCTCTAAGACAAATAAACACGTGCAACGAAAAGTACAGTTTGACTCTGCTTCCTCCCTTGAATTTCTAAAATGTTTGAAATACCCTCGTAGGATATAAACGTTATCGAGCTAATGAATAATACAACAACGTATCATTATACAATGTTAATACCTGCATACAATCTGTGTAGGAGCGTGTCTCTCTCTGTCTCTCACCTGGAAAAAAGTCTTAAACGATGTCTTACAAGTGTTGTTCTTTATTTTGTCATACGTGCGATGCTTGTTGTCGAAATAGGCAAACACAGCATAATTTAACCATACGACCATGCCTGCAAAGAAAGTTTAACCCAGATACTAAGTTGACATGCACGGATCTGATCCTTACTCTTTAAGGAGATGGCGAGAACAAGTTTTTGAAGTAACACGTTTCTGTCAATATTTCACGCTTAAGATTTATTTATGCGTTAGTGAGAAACATTTGTTCGTTTAATGCACTTCTATGTTTATTAGGAGTTTAATATATCCATCACTGTTCCGTTTAGTGCATTTTTTCCGGTTCTACGAACCACTTTACTACTCTTATCCATGTGCGGGCAGTCGGTAATTCAATTTGTCTTAGATAAACACTTTAAAAATTGCATTAAAGCCATATATTGACGAGAAATTTTACGTGAAATATTTATTTATAGATAGGATTATGAATACTTCAGGAAGGTTACGTATACAAGATAGTCTAATGTACTAAACGTATTGTTGCAAAATTAAGTGGAATATGTGATTTAGCAAAATCCTCCTAAACTCCTAAATAATATATCCAAATGTTTATCATTAGTCTTCGTTTTATTCAATAGTTTACTGAGAACTTTGGAAAGCAAGGATCAGCTAAAATTTCTATGTATTGTCCACCGTCCATCTTGTTTTGGAAGTTAGTTGTTTTAGACACTTTATAGGCCATAATAGTATTCATAGGCTGATCAGACGACAGTGTCTATGTTAAAAATTATACTGTGTTACTACCAAGTATATTTCTACTTACATAGCTTGATATAGCTTTTATTTAAAAACAAAGCACTGAACACAACAATCTACTTAATAAAAATCTCAACGTTGACTGATCACCTAAAACCGGTGGTTCTAGAAGCATTAAATTTTGCGTAGGAATTCTTAATAGAACGGTTAAGCACTAAGAGAGGATTTTTTTTAAATTTCATCCCTTTAGGGTCTTAAATACGGAATGAAAGTTTGTATGAAAGTTCGACACTTTTTAAAATTAGAAGTATGGAAATTAAATTGGTGTTTAGGCTTCTGTTTATAAATTAAAGTCAGTTATGTCGACGTTTTGGAAATACATCCCCTAAGGGGGTAAAATAAGGGGAGAATATTTGTATGGGTAGTACGTCATTTTTTAAGTTAGAAACGTAGAATGTGGTATTTAAGCTTCTGAAGAACTTCGAAAGTAAGTACGTAATAAGAAATTTGTTTTGGCTTTTTGAAGGGTTAATATATCAAAAGGGAAATTACACGGATCGACCTGAAAATAAATGTACGAAACACGCATACAATCTGCCGGGGACTGAAGACTGCAGGAAAATTTATGCTGAAACATATCTACTTAACAAATCTCTCTAACACTCGAGTGAAAGAAGACACGGGCAGAGCAGGTTGCAAAAAAAGACTCTAACCTGAGATGTTGCCGATGGGAAATATCATCGGGCGCACTGCTAGTAACACAAAAATATAATAATATTAAATGAACAATTTAACAAATGTAATTGCGAATTACTACAAGTGAATAATTCTACTGAGTCTTACCACACAGTCCAATATTTGTAAGTAGTTTATAATGAAATGAGCATCCTTTAAATCCTCAGGAAAAAAAAGATAAATTATAATAAATTAATTTTACTGAGGCCTCAGAGGTTAAATTGTGATAGCTGTGAAGTGGCACGTTAATATTTCTATTAGAAATGTGTAGCACATTTCTAATGGGCAGAGAGGAAATATTAACAAGTATAAAAAGTATACACATTATGGTGAAGAGCCATAACTACTAGTAACTTTCTTTCCTATTAGTCGGCTTTGAATAAAAAGTGGTAGGGGGTTGCATAAATAAATATTTTTTATGAGATTTATTGAATATAAAACGCATAAATTTGATTTCATGTCTACATATCTTCTCCGTTCAATGCAAGCGTTCTAGCACTAAAGTAATTTAAGTATATCCAAGAAAGTACGTTATTTCCTTTAAACAGTCTACGTAGCCATGGCCGTTGAAAATTCTCATTGAACCTGGGAGACAAACGCATACGTCACGTTATTGTACTATTATCATACCTTTTGTTTTCCGCTATCTAAGAAACGAATATCTTTTAGGTAAATATTGAAGTAATGCCGACTTCTTGACGAAGATTATGCGTCCTCAATCAGCCTCTTACCTGTTAATAAAGGGTTTACACTCGATTATAAATTAAGCATTAAGACTTAAGCTGTATAATTAGACAATTCAATCACAATTTATTTTAAATCCAAGCATACAAAATATTAAATGATTAATTATTGCTGCTTAGTTTCTGTACAGTTGTGTAAGCTTCTGCTTGAAACAGTGTGACGGAAATCATTATTTTTTTAATTTATATTGTTTATGTATCAAAACTTTAGTTTTTAATTGTTTAAACCTCTTTACACAATACACTATCGTCCTTCCTCAGACCACGGTGCGTAGCGTGTTAACGACAGTGAGATAGTAAGGAATAGAATCAGTGTTTCTGTTTTGACATGTCGGACAGAAAAAGATGGAGCTAATCGATAGATGCACGAATACTTTGCGGATTCATTTTAGATCAGGTTCATCGCCAAGAACGTTATGGCCTACTTCAATGTCAATTCTGTGATTGGAAAACAGGTATTTTGACACGCCTTTGACGACTGCAAGCCAGTTATAAATAAGTAAATAATTCGAGGGACATCACTAGAGCAAGTGATTTTTGGTGAAAAGAATTTTGCAACAATTTGTTTCAGCACCTTGTGTGCACATCTGCTTCTCTGCTTCATAGTCAGTGACTGGAAGTTTTTAAATCTCGGTGTCTCGAGGTTCTACCTGCAAATCACGGAGGTGTGGTGTCGTGGTAACATGGTTCTGGTTGGTGCAGTCAAATGAGCCACGCCTCTGACCTAATATATTCTACCAATAACTACGAACCAGAGTTGCAGGTGTGCACGTAAGGCATTGAAACAAGTTGTTGCAAAATTATTTTAACCAAAAGTTATTGGCTCTAGACATTACGTGCTACCTGCTTATGCTGTTGGATCCAAATGGAAAATCTACTAAGGCCTGTGTGAATGTAGGACTGAAAAGTCTAGGCTGCTGTCAGGTTAATAAGTGAACTTCTCGTGCCTCCACTAAGCGGATGGCTTAAAGAGGACAAATCCAGCTTTTGAGTGAAGTTAATTTAAAAAAAAATCCTAGAAAATCGAATTATGAATGGGAAGACCTCCAACGCAAGCGCTATATATGTTACCCGCGCAAAATGCCTCGGGTTCTTTGCGTCATCTTGTATATTAACCAAATAGTGTTCCGATTTTTTGTCTACGTTGCCACAAAAAGAGATTTTAAACTAAATTTACCTTTAAAAACGCTCGTAAATCAAGCGTTGTCTGTCTATATATTTCGCGATTCTCTGTAGAATGAAGTTACCAATAATCAGGGACAGGAAAATTTCACGAATTCAGTGACCTGCATGTTAGAATCAACTATCCTATGCGTACTAAACCCCCGACAATTTGTCCACTAACTGCTACTCAGTTGAACAGCAGACAACGAACGAATACACGGGGCTTGAGAATGCATAGGACAATGGAGTGTAGCATGTGTGTCATTGAGTACGCGAAATGTCCCTGCCCCTAGCAATTAGACTTTGACTACTCTTACTGTGTGCTGAGACGTAAGAAGCAACTAAATTGAGGTCCAATCACTGTGTCAGCGAGCAGCCGATGAGTCGTTGCTAGTCTACGAGTCGTTCAATCCACGATTATTTCCTGTCTATAATAATATATAATAACCTTTAAAATGTGGGTTTTTATTTGGTAACAAACTACTGCCCAGTACTTACCTGAGTTGAACCTGTGATTCCATTGGCCACGAGATATATTGTAACGTGCAGGTATTGGTGTAGGAAATTATTAAGTAAAATATATACTTATTTAGGGTAATCTGCAAAATTGGAATTGTTTGGTCATGTGACCATTCATTCGATTCGGTATCGCGTCACGATACTGAATCTGCAATGCAAAATATGCTACGAGGATTTTTATTGAGTTGAGATTAAATAAGAGAAATATGTGAGAGTCTGGACCTTTCCCTCGGGCCAGAATAGCAGATGGTGTCGCGGGAGCGTTGGTGCCGTCGGGCCCATTACTCTTCCCACACCCCTCCGTTGGACCACTCTGGCCAGTAGGGGGAGGGGGATGCAGCAGCCTATAGCAACAAGGCTTAGACACAATGAAAAATAATATGAATTAGACTTTTGGCTAGAGTAATCTGTTAATTTAAATAAGTAATATAAGTTAAGTAAACAAATGAGAATTGTCCAGGTTTAGAAACAAAATATGCAAATTAAATTAAATAAATGCGACAATGGTGTACTACAGGGCTGGATTCGGTAGGCGGGGCTGTTTCTGAATGCTCTCTTTTCATTGGCCGGATCACCAATACTGGGACCGGTGGCGGGTTTTTGGACAGTGTGGGGAGAGAAGGGAGATCTTAACGGACCCGCGGGCGAAGGAGGTTGGGAGAGTGCTCGCGTCGGGGTAGTCTTCGGGGGTTCGGGCGTCGAAGGTCAGGGCGGAAGACCGCTGACAAGACGACCCGATCAGCCGATTAACAACGACGAGAGAGCTTAACGGACCGCGGGCGAAGGAGGTCGTGCGTCGGGAGAGTCTTCGGGGGTTCGGGCGTCGACGGTCAGGGCGGAAGACCTCTGACAAGACGACCCGATCAGCCGATTAACAACGACGAGAGAGCTTAACGGATCGCGGGCGAAGGAGGTTGGGAGAGTGCTCGCGTCGGGGGAGTCTTCGGGGGTTCGGGCGTCCAAGGTCAGGGCGGAAGACCGCTGACAAGACGACCCGATCAGCCGATTAACAACGACGAGAGAGCTTAACGGACCGCGGGCGAAGGAGGTCGTGCGTCGGGAGAGTCTTCGGGGGTTCAGGCGTCGACGGTCAGGGCGGAAGACCTCTGACAAGACGACCCGATCAACTTAGTAACAACGACGGGGCGAGTGAAGTTGTTCGGCGGCGCGACGTTAAATGCGGTGGATAAGCGGGATTTCAAGTAGGGTCACTAGGTCGGGGCAGCAGGCCGCCGACACGTCCACTTAATCCGCGTCGTCGGCAGATAGCGGGGTGCTACTAACTCAATTTCAACTTAGTGTATCGGCCGAGCTATATTGACGGGTCTGTACAATTATTAGCCACGCCCGCGGGAGACAGCAACTCGGTGCACCATCGGCTTATAGACAGTGATAAGGCCTTGTTTTTATTCACCTAAAATCACAATAATAATCGAAAGGGTAGAAAACAATAGCCAGATAAAACATTACCAACAGCCAGTAAAAGGAAAAGCACAAATCAACAAACGAGAACGTCGTAATATAAGGGTGAAATTGTGATGGCCGTTCTATACGAAGATCGTCTCCTTGCCGTATAACGTTTCGTCACTGGTCAGATGCGTCCTAAACGGCATACCCCGACATTGTCGGCCAATAAGTGACGTGGAACAAGTCAATAACCGTTTGGAGTATATTCTGCTGGCTGAAAATAAAGCTGGTCTTGCATATCTCTGGTGATTCCTTGTGGATTAACGTTCCTTGAAACGAGGTAGACGACCATCTATCTTTAACGGGGTGACATGAAGCGACGTCCATGGTTGAGAAAGAACGAAATGCAAATCACAGGGTTCAGAAACACCCACGATAAAACCCACTGACCGTAGATAACGTCCATCACGTTTGGCAATTCTATGAAGTTTCAGCATTGAACTAATATAGCAGGGCTGCCAACATACTTATGGCACTGTGATTCTAGGAATTACAATTTTTCTTTTCGATTTCACCACGTGTCGTCGGAGGAGGATGAGATTGGGAAGGTGGTTAGAGAACTCGCTGCTCTCGTGAAAAACCGAGCTAGGTGGAGTAGTTAAACGTTCGCCTCATATTCAGTAGGACGCGAGTTCAATTCTCTGAACTGATTATCCCGATTTCGGTTTCAGGAATTTTAATACGCGCCAGGCGAGTGTGCTGTGATGATTCCTCGATGTGGGCCCTGGCTGATTGAAGGGCGGGAGATCCTGCTTTCAAGTACCTGTGTGTATGTACCTTCTGTGCAGCTACATTCGCATGAAAAATTGCCTCCGTTTAGTAACACGAAACCCATTACTGTACTTACTTACTTCCATACAGGCACACTAACTAATACATAAAACGCTCTTATCCCAGCTCTGGGCACTAAAGAGTTGCCTATGTGAATCCCGAGAAAGTGAACTTCTATGAACCTTGGTGCGCCCATCATTTCAGATGGAAAGGATCAGAAAGATGGGGGTGGTAGAAGAGAATCGGAACAGAGTGGAGTAAATTCGGAGCTATATCTGGAGTGACTGGCTCGCTGGGAGGAGGGGTTGGGGAAGGGAGCGAGGGACATTAGGTTGGCGATAGGAAGGGCGGGGCTGGACCTTTGCCAGCGAGATTAGCGGCGACAGCGCGCGTGCTGGAAGATGCTGTGTGCATCCGAGAGAGAGAGAGAGAGAGAGAGAGAGAAAAGGATAGAAGGGAGTGTTAATAGTCTCTCGGCACCCCAAGAGGCAGAGCCACTGTCGGGCCCGCTGGGAAAGATAAATACTGGCGATCTTCGCAACAGCAAACTAACTCCCACATCCTATTTGTTACAGATAGCAACAAATGGCTTTCGTATTAGACACTGTCCGCCGTGATTTACGCAACGCTCGTGGCTATCTTGAAATACAGTTTGGGTGGTTGGTGAGGGAAAGAGGAAGAAAAATAGGGTGGTCCATAGAAGGAAATTTCAGGCAACTCGGGTAGTTTAATCGAAGTTTATGTTCTTCTTCAGACTCCTGTAACGTTATCAAACAGTAGCATACGCATTAACTTATGAAACATTCCTAGATGTAGGTATGTAGGCCGAGAGTCACCACAAAAGCAAAGTAGAAACGGGAGGGTCAGCATCAAACTCTCTGTCAAAAAATCTTCTTAAATTGTATGGGAAGATTCTCGTTCACATACTGCTTGTGACACCTACGTCAGTAATTATAAAAACGATTTGGAATTGTTACTAAACAAGTTTGATACCATATGTACACATTTTACTGTTCCTTAGTACTGCATAGGTGTGATGAGAGGGTTTCACGGCCCGTTAACAACGAGGTAACCTTAACTGCGCTTCAAATGAAAGCGTTACAGCGAGTTACGAGTATTCTTTTTTTGACGAAAGTATTTAACGCGCGTTA
Organism: Medauroidea extradentata; assembly: GCA_003012365.1. NCBI lineage: Eukaryota > Metazoa > Arthropoda > Insecta > Phasmatodea > Phasmatidae > Medauroidea > Medauroidea extradentata. The sequence goes on from PNEQ01041752.1 coordinate 24,559, forward strand.
TACTTCTACATCTACGAAAAGAACACACGTTTCCAACTATGTCGCTATAGTTTTAAAAATTCGGCACGTTTATTAGAAACATTATTTGCGGGCCCTTCAAAATGGCCAAACATGCCTTTTTCAGACTTCCGTATCTGGAAAAATTAACAACCGGATTCGAAAAACACAATTACAGAAACAAGCATTATACTTTGAACTATGCTGCCCACAAATAAAATATTATGGTCACCGCTTAAAGTCCCATAGGAAATAGAATAATAGTAGGGCACTGCACGTCAGCTTAGTGGCTAGCACGCAGAGGCGATAACGCATTACATACGCCGGTCACCGGCTACCTTACCACTTGATCGATTTTCTGCCTCGTACACACGAACACGACCTACCTATGGAGGCCCCTTAAGAACCGTGGACGGTGAAGTGAAGTAATAGGGCAACACAACAGCTATGCCCGAGCTGGGATCCGAATCCAGAATCTCTTGCACCGTTGGATTGGCCCCTAACCGACTACGCTAAAGAGACCGTTAGAACTGCATTTGAAAGCTACCACAGACGGAAGGTAAAAATTTACCATGCCTTCTTTTATCAATACCTCTATACATCAGTTAGGAAAATTTACACAGATTATATTGACTGTGTACATCAGTGCTATTTTGGAGAAGACAATGATCTGACGGGCGATGAAGGAGTTGGAAAATGTGAAACATGATATAAGTGAAGTTGAGCCATTTTATATAAATAACAATAGCAGTAGTAAAACTTACATTTATAGTTTCATTATTTTCTGCCGAAATAATTATCACCTTACGAGAGCGTTAAATATGAGTTAACATGAATACAGTCAAGGCTAGGTTATATTGACATTTAAAGAAGGATTTTTATAGTCAGCAAATTAAAAAAAAACTAACACTAACCCTAAGAGTACAACTTTTCCGTCTTAATGAGAAAAAACACCGGATAATGCAATTTCAGTGGGTTTTCTATAACTCTCATTTCCCGCACTCCTTCATTCCACCGCTGCCTCACTCCATGTCACCCGCGATAAAGACCTAGATATTAAGAGGTTTAGTAACTTGTTACGTCAAAATTACACATTTTCATAAGTGTGTGACGAATTAATGTCAGATTCTCTTAAAATGAACATCATATTTTACTATTAGGTACGTATTACCGAACTAATTTCGTAATAAGAGTTATTAAATATTTTTTATGTGGTGATAGATCCATGTCATATCTTATATTATATATTATCTTAATTGTTTAATAATAACGCTTCAGTATTTCGTATACAATGGACATGCAAGGCTAAATAATCAGCTAAGTTCCTATTGAAATATCTGTAAATAAATCTTGCCAAAATTGGAAGGTTAGTTACTAATTACGCCTTGACTAAGGTGCTAAAGTTTACGCTAAGGATGCACCACACTGAACAAAACATTTGATCACAACGTTGTGAAAAACCTGATAGAGTTTTTTGTACAGTTTAATTTTTAAATCAAAATTTACGTTTTATTTTTTTTTATAAATGTTTTCAGGGCAAATTTAGATTCAGGCCTTTAAATACGGATTTAAGAGATTTTAACTTAATTTACAGATAACAAATAATTTTTATTAACATAATCGGGTGATTTCGATTTTACGTTGCACATTGTACTTGATACGATTGTAGCATTGTACATTTATTTCAACAGTTGTGTAACAAAACCTTAATTTATTCATTAAAATTTTTCGGTATCATCGTGTGAACAGATGTTTTCGACATGTCTCATCTAAAAGATCATGGTATTTTACTTAACTGGTTGTTTATAGTGCTTGAAGTTTTAGTCCAATTAAATTGTAGTTATGGTAATAATTAATTAAAATAATAACGTTAGCATGTAATTTCATTAAGATCATGTTTAAAAAAAGTTGATTTTAATTTGATTCTTGCTGCGTTCTGCTAACATTCACCGTAACCTTTCGAAGGTGGTATTCCTAATTTCCAGTTACGTGGCTTCAAAAAGTTCTGAAAGTGTCGTTTAATTACAATTTAGTTTCACCAATTATGCGTTTTAATTGGAGTTGTTAGCGATGTTGCGTAAATAGAAAGGTTTTTTTTATAATTCAAATGTACATACGTTCAGATTTTTTTTTTCAACAATATCGTTTAGAATAATTCAATTTTACTCGAAATGACAAGAGAACAAATCAGTACTTTGAAGTTAATTGCACGCGGAAAATATTCCATTATAAAGGTTGTAAAGCAGTTCGAAATCAATCATTTCCTGTAATAAATTTCATCGCCAGGGGTCTTAAACTGTGTTCTGCATACTTATTTCAAATATAATGACATTGTATATCAAGTCAAATAGTGACACACAGGATAATTCCCGAGAAAATACCGCCCCACATAGGGCTTATTCCGTAAATAATTTGCAGGAAAACGTATCCTTTACACATTAATTACTGTTACGTCTAGTTTACTGACGTCTCACATTTCACACGAGATGTCATAAACAATCTGCTCAATTTCCAAGACGCTTGACTGGTATGGTACATCACAGATTTATTTCTGCATTTTATTCGCCGTGTATCAAAAGTTTCGAATCACCTTGAAAATACTGGTTATAGGACCCCCACGCATATTATTTGCTCCAAGTGATGTAAGGAATAATTCCTTTGGTGATGGTAACTCTTCATGGGTAACCTTGTCTAAATTTACTAATTTTCACTAGCAGCAGATAGTTTCGCAATTAAATGGATTAAATTACACAACTTTGTAGATTTAACATAGCATGGTAGACAATTCAGCGCTTATAGCGTCAGTTTAAATTTTAGGTTTCTCGAAGCCGCGTTTTGAAAAATCAAAGAACAGCTAACTTAGACAATATTTCTTGGCAACTTTCTGAGCAAAGATTTTTCTCGACCAACGCATTTCTGAATAACAATCACTGCAACAGTTATCTCATACATTTAATGACGGCGAAACACGTCACGCTTAACAGCTGCATTATTCTGGGTAAATTTCTGATCATAAAGTTGAATATCATTATCTAGGATTGTTGTTTTGCAGATTTTTTATATTATAAACTTTTAAAAGCCTGTTAATTGAAAATTGTACTTTTTAACGTTTATTTATCTACTACAAATTCTTAAAATCGCTCATTGTTGCAATTGTATGGTTTTGGTAAGATACTTTGTGTTTTTTTATTAGATCTGAGGATGCTGACGATATCGTTGTTGAGTCCTACTATTTTGTACCAAGTACAATAAGATACTAATAACGGACAGATCAATGATAATAACGTAGATACGAGGAATAATTATTAACCATTTTTAAACAATTTCCTCATTAATATCACCAGTTTTCTGTTCATAAAAATTTTCTATTGTTAGTATGTCAAGGTTTTCGTCATTTATTTTAAGTTGTGGCTACTGAAATACGTATGGTTCCGGAGAGAACAAAAGTTTTCACTCACATTATTATGCTGGCAGCGTAATTATGAAATTAATTAAGTTTAGTGTGCGGTTTTCAGTCGATTGAGGTGACAACACCGTCTTATATTCTCGCAGTACTACACAGGCGGTCCTGTATACTATAGCTGACGGTGTATTATCTTGCACTTCATCGGAATTACAGTCAACCGACAAATCCAATTTCCGTTAACCTAACATTCAGTTTATTAGTACAGGTTCGGAAGTTTCTTCTAGTATCAACACAGTTTCCCTGAAGTGAGAGTGGAATGTAGTTTCCTTCTCGCCAAGTTAGATTACGTGTGTAATTACGTTTAGCGATGTACTCGGGAAGGGGAAGGAGGGAGATTGAGGATACAGGCAAGTTTGGTGCGACCTCGGCAACTTAACACTTTTTCTAGAGGTGCGAGTTGTAATTAATTGTCCCCTCGTATTTGCGCGGAAACTGTTCGTTCGCGCGGGATCCATGTTGGACTTGTGGAAGTTAGAAGAGATCATCGGCTTCACCCTTCCAGCCTCCCTTCTCCGTGTCTTTTACCCTCAACTTGGTGACGAGACCAGCGTCGAGCACTAGTTGAACATGTACTTTAACTGATTGAGTCCCACTCAGCATGATTGCTCGGAAATTCTACTCCTAACTCCAGCCACAGTTTCTCAGGACTCATCTAGTTAATAAAACTGACAGACAGACAACGCACAGCTTATAATAATTCAATTTTGCACGTGAGTTCCTTATGCAACGGAGTTCATCACTAAGAATGCATACCGCAAAGAGTTCATTGGCAATGAAAATTTGTCTGGAATTAGTCTTTTTTAAGTTAGAAATGTAGGAATTGGTCTTTGATATGTGCAGTCTAACTTTTCTCTGCATGGCTACATGGATATATCGTTAATGTATCTTTTTGTTACGCGGAAAAATTTCTTCGCTGTAAACAAAGGGTAAAAAAGAGGTCATGAGCAGATCAGGTTATCTACGAACGCTGAAAATTCTGGATGAATTGGATGCTGATGCTTCTTGAGATGTTGCCGATGCGAAACACCATCAGGGCACGTGGCTAGTTGCAGCATAAAATCCTATAAATTGTATTATATTATTTAATCGTGTTAAAATGTGTGATTTACAACGCAAAAAAAAAATAAAAATGCTATTTAACCAAGCATGTAGAGTAGTTTGTATATACTACGTAGAACCGCGACGCATTGCTTACTGCCACGCCTACTTCCTGTGCAATCTGTTCTACGGGAAGTCATGTGAGAACACTGAAATTAATGAACTAATATAAAATACTTTACTGGGCTTAAGAGTGCATGGTTATTTCTTGTATAACGTGGGCTCTGTGTCATGTCTATGGCGACGTTATTTGATACGGTTATACAGTATGCTCCATAAGTCTGGTCTCATAAGGTAAACAGAAATTGGTGAAATATGGAATAGTTTAATGGTGATGTAGTGTGTTGGCGTAAGGCAACAGCAGTGTTCACATCCATGTGTCATTACGACAGAAAATGTGCAAAATGATGGCCGCGAAGTGCTCTACACATGCGTATACAATGGTTCAAATTGCTTTGTACACGATGTACCATGGCCGGCGGGATGGAGCGACATGTAGCAGTAATGTTATTAACAATAGCATTTCATTACATTTCACTAATTTTTAACTTTAATGAGATCGGACTTTTCCTATGAGACCGGACTTGTGGGACACCCTGCTTACATCTTTTCACAAGATGAGGAACTAGAAAATAAATCGGTCATATCCTTAAATCCCCCGTAGCATTCGTCTGGAGGGGTTACGAGAGACCATGGAATATTGCGACCAATATGACCGAAGACGGGGAATTGAAACCTGGACCTCTCGATTTGCGAGTGGAAATTTTTACCGTTGCGTGACATCACTCTGTATACGCATTACAGTTTGAGTGACAAACATTACATATGGAATTTTCGACTACGATGCATACTCTGAATTAGTGAATACAGCGGAACTTAATTGCTGTAATGGACCTCAACGTGTGTAACAGGTTATTCCTGAGGTAACGATATATGGAAAACCTGGTCCAGATGCCTCTCTAAGTAGTACAGAAGATCACTCTGAGTACTTCGAATTAACTTACGTAATTCGTTAAAATAAGTATGTGTTTCTATAATGTATTTTCAAACTAAATTTTTTCAAAAACAAATCCCGAAGAATTTAAGAAATTAAAAATTTAAAGATTTTGCTTAAAATATCGCCACTTTAAATTTCGGGTAAGAGAAGCGCAACTTATACTAATAGTAATAATATTTGAAATTAATAAAATAATGTATAAAATATCCATTTATATAAAAAAGTATTACTTGTTTACATTTAAATGAGTAAAATAACGTTAATGGTCATTAATAACCGTTACTGAAATATTTTTCAAAGGAAAATTTTTCTCTTAATTTTTTTGGTACTTCGATCTGTCCCCTGCCCTGTTTCGCCAAACTCTTTTCCTATAAAGATATTTTTGTCAGGAACCTTCGCTAGCACATGCCCAAAAACTCAGCAAACTTCCAACGCAATCGGGTGCAAGGTTTAGGAAAGACATGATACGTTTACTAAAATTCGCTTGGATACCCCGTGTACAGTAAAATTTCATCACATGTATTTTTAAAAAGTTATCCCAGTTAAGGCCTTGTTATGGAGTTTTGCAGTGATTTCGAAAATATTTTTTTATTGCTACCTAAGACTCATATCAAAATTTTGCTGCACAGTTTTGACACTTATATGTTATAATTTGTAGCTGAATTTTTTTGTAGAATTATACGGAACGGTTTTTTAGATTTCATTACCCAAATTACCATGTTTTTCGTTGTGAAAATAAGCAAAAATTAAGGAAATTATTATTTTTTTTTTGCTTGCGAATGGTACATTATTTAAAAAAAAACGCATCCACAGTATTGTGAATTGTGTGATTGCACATTGACTCAAATTTTTTCAAAACTTTTGGTTAAAATAAATTTGAGTTATTGACTCCAGTCTGAAAAAAACTCAAGAACAAACCCTTAAGTCTACTTGCGTCCAAAAAGTAAACCGAGATAATTTACTTGCGTGCATTTGATCACAATCTGCCTAACCTTGCGTGATCGAAGTTTCTGGTGACGTGTCCGAAAAAACTTCCGTTACAGTATCAGGCTACTTTTCGTAAACGCTTGTTACAGAAATAAATGACAGTCGCAAAAAAATTTTTTCCCAACTTTGTGAGCAAATATTTGCCAAAGTGATGTGTGTATGGTGCAGCTTCTGTGACGTCTAATTGTTGTAGCATTTGATTCGTGTCCAAGATATTATGCTAAATGTACAAAGAAATCTAAAAAAAAAAAAAAAAAAACGTAGCAAAATATGTCCCTGCTAAGTTGACACAATCTCTAATCTCGTTAGGGAGTCCTGATTTTCACGAAAATATTTCTGCACCAATATGTTTCAATGTCTTATTCCACCTCTGCAGTTCTGCTTCCTTGTTATTGGCGGAGTGTGATTGTGTAACGATGTTTCCTATTTGACCCTACCAGTCAGAATGAAGGTTACTGCGAATAGGACGCGTCCGCGATTTGCAGTAAAATGTTAAGACACGTGAGAAATAAATTCAGCCAATCAGTTACCATGAAGCAAAGCTGCAGTTGTGTATACGAGGCACTGAAGTAAACTGATGCAGAAATACTTTCACCATAAATTGGGGTCCTAATTATTGCGAACGAAATTGGCTAAGTCACAGATGACTTGCAATAAAACAGGCTGTTACAAGCAACCATGGCAAAAATTGTTCAAAGAGTCCCTATTTTATTCATAAAGACTTCCGAATACTTGTTGATTCTAATAAATAGTTTTGTGATTTTTTATATGTACCACGCTTTCCGAAAATTGTTTTAAGTTGGAACAATACAAAAAATATATATTGAAGTGTGAAAAATAAACACACATCTTCAGTATTTCTAGACAAAAAATTTACTGCATTTTTGGAATAGGGTGAGTGAGAGAAGAGGTTTTGGTCAGCGTTTAACATCGAGGTCTTTAGCGCTGGAGAGGGATGATTTGATGTGGGTATGGATCATCGCCAGAATGAATGGATGGGGGAAACGGGAGATCCCAGAGAAAACCCGCCGACCAGTGGCGTCGTCCGACACGATTCCCACATGCGAAAATTAGGGGACCAACCTTACCGGGAATCGAGCACGGATCGCCTTGGTGGGAGGCGGGAGGTACGACCTCTCAGCCACCGCGGCCCCTTTTGGAATAGTGTAAACTGGCCAAAACTTATCCTTATGAGTAAACTGGTATATTTATGTCTGTTGAAATGAGTTAAACCCTCATAGTGCTTCATTTGTTTTTGGTTTGTTTTTCAAGTATCAATCGAATAGTATCAGATCATACTTAAATTTTTGTTTTTATTTAATTTGCTGTGATTTTCAATAGAATTATTTCATATATGTTACTCCTTCACTTAAAAACTTACGAACTCAAATTTAAATGTTAGCACCAATTTCATCTTGGAGAATTTATTTTTGTTAAGGGTAACTGATTCGACTGATTTAAATTTCCTGCTGCCGTATTTATTGTTGCATTTATTTAGTTCGAATGTGATTTCAATCGTGACATTATTTTTTTCGACTTAACAGTTATAAATAAATGCAGTAGTATGAGGAATATAGCCGAGGGCAAGGTATCGCACCCCGAATGCAGGTTCTGTTAGTGGGATCCCGTAGGCAATCTGTGTACTCCGAAGCGTGACACGAAATGGGACCCTACGATGGAGAGGCGCCGGAATGATAGGGCGAGGGAAACGGGAGATCCCTGAGGAAACCCGGCAAACAGCGACATCGTCCGGCATGATTCCCACACACAAAAATCCGGAGACCGAACCCGCCGGGGATCGTACACGGATTGCTTTGGTGGGAGACGAGTGGTCTGACCACTCGGCAGCTGCGGCCCCGATTTAATAGTTTATTAGTTCGTAGTTATCATTGTAAAACTTTATTTGTTTAGGGTTTTTCTGCCTTGACACACAATTTAACTCTTGATAAATAAAATAGTACTTCTGCATACGTTTTCTGCGCTCAACACTTTAATCTAAGCATGTAGAGTGAATAACTATTGGCAAAACATCTGGAACAAATAAGAAACAGACCTGTACTCAAATGTCGTTAACTTCAGTATAGAAGTCACGCAGAGTTTCATCAGTCTTACTATGTAAAATAAAACCTACTTTAAATATAGTTTAAATAATTGAAAAAAATGTAGCTTTATCTTTACTATTAAAAAACATCGAAGAACACGTGGCATTGATTTCTAAGCTGTAAATCGCAGCACCGCTTTTTTCACCTACATCTCGTTTAAATTACAGCAATACATTATAAGTATTTTCCCCAATTAGAAGTTACTTGCAAATTTGCTGGCCCAGCAGTTTGAATTGTTTATTTTAATAATAATAATAATAATAATAATAATAATAATAATAATAATAATAATAATATGGTTAATTTTTTCGTGCTTGCTGGAAAACAATCAGAATCGTATTATTTTCTGTCGGTTTATTAAAGCAAGCATAGTATTGTCGTTTCTCGTCGCTTCGTCGTAAACGCTATGGCTTGTATCAACCAAAGGCCCGCGGCCATTTCAAAATTCAATTTCCGCTTGTCCAGAAACTGAGGCACGCACGTCGTTTCCCGCCAATCTTCTCGTCCCGTGTGCTTCTGGTTACAATGCCACGTGCGCCTTAGATCTGGGTGAGATTTCACAGTGATCCGGCTGTAGAGAGGGAAATTTAAGGCAAATGGTATTGACGTCTGTTCACCTTCTTTAATTAAACGTGTATCGGATGCAGCAGCAACAAAATTTGAACAGCTTTTACTGTGATTGACTCCTTCCCGTTCGAATTTCGTAAGGTTCAGAAGAAAATTTAACAGTAAATGTTTCAAATCCACAAGGTAAAGACATGTATGAATTTTGTAAAGTAATTAAATAATTCCGAATGCAAGAAATAACATGTTATGTTAAAGAATCTCGTTAACACAGTCCCGCCTATCTGAACTATTATTTATTATTTAACCAATTTAATTACTGACGTTTGTAATTCTCAAGTTCTAACCCATTACTAGCAGTTATCCAAAATCCAAATAATTGCTGACAGTAAAAATGTCAGGCTGTGGAAAGCGCTATAAAAATGTTCGTTTACCATCGTAAGCTAATAAATACTACGACCTGTCTGAAAAAAAAAAAACACATGCTTCAAAGACTAAGAAATTAATCCCCACATTAAATATGGTGTTATGTAGTTAAAGCATTGTCATCACCCAAGTCTGTTTTTCTATTTATTTTTTTTTTTAACAAAAGTTAGATGTAGCTTATATAATGTGTTATAAAAATAATTAAATATATACTGTATAGTAAAATAGTATGTAGATTTATTGATAAGAAAGCGATTTCAAGGAAGTTTAATATTGTTTTGAGATTAATTCACATTTTGTTTATAAGGCCCTTACTGCATAACACCATCAAAGCTCGATTTACTTATTAATAAAATTTACTATCGTTTGCAATAATCTATTTTTTTCTTCTTCGTGACTATACGCTATGTTCGATTTATTAATAACTAACAAACATTTAGAGTATTTTTAAGATTTTACTTAATAGAAAAAAATACCACCAATAGGAAACATATATTTTAATAAAAATAAAATAAAATCAGCTTGTATCAATACCTTGGTGGAAATGTACAGCTCTGATTCATCGTCATCGTATTGATTGTATGTTCATAACTCTCACACGTCTAGGGGTGATATCCGCAATCAGTAACCTTATTCTCATTGGCACGGTCAAATGAAAGAAGCGTCTGCACAAAAACACGCTTACAATGAAACAAACAGTTATCTAGAGATACTAATTTCCCAGTTATATTATCGGAATTTGGATTTTTTAGCTACACGTTCTGCTTTCCGTGTGCGACCTGCACAAAAACGCATGCAGATCTGCAGTTTAAATTGTTAATTTCAAGTTAAGAACATGTCTGAATTTCTCTCGCAACCGGCGAAACTAGCGCTTACTTAATGTAATTCAGATCATACACATAATCCAGTATTTCCATCATTCACTGCGTACCTATTCCCCACGTTTGGTTGCCGCGCTCCTGCATATTGTTACATGCGTCTTTCACTTCTGACTTAGCCTGATAACTTGTTTTGTGCTAAAATATTTTATTCTAGATCATATAATGTCCCTGACTGGTCGACCCGAAAAGTGGAATCCGAGATATTATTTAAGTAATCGTGCATAATGGTTTTATTAGAATCACCTCAAATAACAAATCAACAAACAATAAACGAATCCTAAATTAAGTACGTTACATAACGAAAGTATACCATAAAATACTATAACAAAGCGGTAAATCGAAGGGACTTAAAAACGTTTGTTATGGTTTCGAACCCTTGTTTCGTGGGCGTTGGATATTATGGAGGACGTAACTTATTTTCAAGTCTCTCTCTAAACAAACCAATCTTAATGTGAAAAGGATTCAAAGCACAGAACCTCTCGTAGTGCAGCTGACACGTGTACACTCGGTGTAAACTAGAATAGAAACCTAGCCTTAATAAACTAGAATTGTAATCACTATGGGACGTAGCTCTTTCATAAAGACAACTCACATAGTAAGCACATAGACACTCACTGTCAAATAGGCACCTTCAGGATCTAGATAGAAAATCTCTATGCAGGACAAGTCACCTCTCGTTTACAAATTAAATAACTATTATTAATTCAAATAAAATAGTTAATGTGTTTGTTAAGCTGAGAAAATTACTGTCGTCGACACAAAATTTAGAAAACTGATAGAATACACGTTTGATAAGTCGGTAAAATTTGTACATGAAAGTATCACAGACAACGAAATGAGATTTTATTAAAATAACAAAAATGAGTTTCAACAATTAATAAAAGAAAAATTTTTAAATTATGCGTTTAAACTTCGACTAAGTAAACAGCTAGAAAGCTACTTCGTACTTACAAGTAAATTTACGAATTCAGTTCACAGTTCCATCATGGCCGTGGTAGTAAAAATTACTCTCGGAATATTCACAGAAAACATCAAGTGCCAAGACAGAGACTTAAACATTATTTAAAGAAACTATCGATACGGGTATTAGAAATAACGCGGAATTTTACTTTAAATTTATCAGCGTGCTTACGTTAAGTAGAACTTATAAATTTATGCTTAATTGAGAATTTAAGAAACTACAGTTATTTATATGTTTTTACGAGCAGCTGGCACCAGCCCTGCCAGGACCCTCACCGCCCCGACGTGCAAACGACCGCCCTTTAAGGGCTTGTTCCCTAGTTTTATTCAGACTGGTACCAATAACGCAAATATTTTTATTTAACCAAAAGCTTTACCATTTTTTTTAACAATATGCAGTCACACGATACACAATACTGTGGATGCGTTTTTAAAAGTAATGTACCATTCGTCAGCCAAAAATATTTTGCATCATTTTGGCTTATTTTTACGACAAAAAACGTGGTACTTTGGGTGACGTAATCTAAGAAACCGTTCAGTACATTGGTACAAAAAAGTTCAGCTACAAATTATGACAGATTAGTGTCAAAACTGTGGAGCAAAATTTTATATGCATGACAGATAACGTCCGTCGGTTGTGAAACCTGCAAGGCCCCAGAGGCGCACAGCAGAATGAAAGAACAGTAAAACTACTAAAACTGGAAATTTTATCTTCCAAAAATTTCCAACAGTAACAATACATTTTAACATTAAATCGGTATTCAAGCCTCTTTTTTTTTTCTCACACTTAGTTCACCATCTGATGTATGTAAATTTTACAGATGTTCATTTGTCAACGTAATAAAATCTCCATCCTATGAAATATGGCTCGGTTTACCGGCTTTTAGTTTTGGTTCGCAATTTGGAAAAAGTGATTTTTAAAGGCCTGCCTTTTTTTTCCATTTGTTTTTCTGTCCCTTACTGTTTACACTTCACAGCAACATCAATGAATCCGTGCGTCAATAGACACCTCGAAATGTATAAAACCACAAATGTGGAACTGTGACCGGAGAGACGAGGTATGTGTGTGTGTGTGTGTATATATATATATATATATATATATAAAATTTAAAACAAAATCAACATAGTTTCAATACCCAAAAGCATAGTCATACAATGGAAATTACTGTTTATTCAAATTTTGTGACAAATTCACTGTAATAACACTCGCTGTTTTTCTTTTAATTACCTGCAGTTATTATAAGGGATACTCCTTCAAATCTTGACTTCGAAGTGGCTTAATTGACAGCAACCAGCTTGCGTAAACGGGTTGGGGGTAGCGCGGTTGTATACTACAAATATTTGTTACCAAACAAGGTACGTTATATTACCCTGCATGGATGCACGTACCTTGGCAGGGTAACATTGGGTAATTACCAAACTCTGAAAGGTGCTGGTCGACCCCGTAGTGCCTCATTGTCTTCGTGAGAACAAAGACGTGTAGCTCTTTCTGGCGGAAGTATGTTTATGCTCAGAGCAACAAAGGACGTCAAGCTTCCACGTTCATATTTCAAATTCACCCTTATTCGTCTTAGAATGTATGCATGTTTTCTCGCAAACACCACATTGTCTGATATTGCTAATGGGGTAGCTTCTCTACTCACGTGGTCATAGGTTTGGATTCCAGATAGACAATGGTTACATGTGCTTCTGTATGATTCTATATTAAGATGTTTTAAATATAAGCAACTGCCCTATTGTCTCATAAAAGTAAATGCCAGGGACATTTTTATTGCTAAAACAGTTGATTGTTTACTGTTGCGGTGCGTTTACGTGTCCGAAAATCTACTCTAGTTATTTGTGTGTCCACGCCTGACTGAGCCAATACGATTTCTTACACGTTGTTATTTCCCGTAGAAAGAGTTAAAAAAATTTCCAAAATGCGCCACTATATCATATAAAGTACAGCACATTACAGTAGCATATAAATATAATTCGTTTGAAATACTTCTGTAAAAGTGAATGATTTTGAATTTAATCGGCCATTGCTGCATTATATTGTCCCAAAAGACCAGGTCAAATAAAAAAACAGCACAGTAAACTAACATAGATAAGATGCAGTCAGAAAACACATAAAATAAGAAAAAATTAAAAAAAGTATTTGATCACGCAAAGTATTTTGTCTGATACGCCGCATAGAAACAAATTAAACACAGCCAAAAACGGAACTAAATAATCAGGACAACTGGGGGAAGAAACGACAACTTAACTAAGGCAGTATTTAAATTACTGGACGCAGAACATTTACACACTATACTTGATACAAGGACTTCCAACACTTGAGTCTGAACGAAACCACAATTACATAACTGAAGAACACAGAAGGCTTCCCTAAATGAACTTGCCTCAAGGATGATGACACTGGAGTTTTTTCTTTGTCTCTAGTTATCCTTTTTGGGTCCACACAACAAATACTTTAACCAACGACCATGGGTTTCTTTTAATTAAAATCTCACCTACAGAAAATAGTATTTAGTTATAACAATATATATTATAAAATTCGTAACTGTAGTAATCATAACTCCTTTCATTTCAGTGAAAATTAAATTAATTTCGAAAATTTTTCTCTTACTAACAAATGCAGTTAAAATGTTATTTAATTATGATATGAATATTTTATATTTTATAACGTCTTAATACATTTATACAGAAATTAAAAAGTTACAGGAGTTTGGAAAATATAAAAAATAAGAACTGGAGCAGTTACTTACAGCACTGAACACGTACAATTGGGACATATATATGACTGGAGACACAATACTTTTAAAATACCAAATGATATCTGTGCCATTTGGTGTCTGCTGCTTTTGTACAACTAAACGTTGTATGGAAAAACGTAATTAAGGTTCAAAGCCTATTTGTTTTATTTAGGTGCCGAGTATTTAGAATGACAATTCTCTCAACGTAAAATCTGTAATCATTATGGAGAAGACGTTAATTGAACAGTATAAACTGAACATTTTTTAACAGACGCCATTGCGAGTGAATGTTACCGAGTCGCAGGAAAATACCACAAAACCACAAAAATTAAAAAATAAACCAACTGTTGTCAACCACATGACATGCATACAACTCCGGAAAGTAATATAATTGTATTCAGAAAGACGACAAGAAAACTGAAAAATAGAACGATAACAATACAAAAAAATTCCGTATGTGAACATAGTCGTTAATTCAAGAAATAATAATTTGCGTTTAAACATGTGCAGTTACTCTGGAATAGGTGGTTCGAGATAAAGTGAAAACTTTTGAAGACCTTCTTGAATATAAATAAAATTGGCGGCAGACCAGTGGAGAGACCTAGGAAGAGATGGATGGTTTGAGTAAGACAATACTTGCTGCAGCTGGGGGTCATGCAGAAATGGAGGCAGCAGAATACAGAAGCATATGGAGAGCCTTAACTTTTTATTTTAAATTAAGTGATAGAGCTGATAACATGGAAAAGAAACTGAACAGTGAAATTTTAATCTAGCATGCCATTACAAGTGAAAGAAAAAAAATAGGTAAAGCGTAAAGTGTATCACAGGTATGCAAAGGTAGAAATTTGTAGTTATTCGTATATAAAACTAGCTGGCCCTGCGAACTCTGTTCCGCCTTAGAGGCAATAAGTAAGCAGATTTTGGATTAAGTATTTTAATGATTCTTTATTTTTCATGTATTTTGGTGCATAGGTTGCACTCTTCATTTGTTTTATTATCAGGTGCAAGAACAAACAACGCAGATGGTCTTCCTACCCGTGAACATCCTTTGTCGGGAAAGATTCGATCGCCTTGGTCGCGGCATTGTCAATGATGATTCAAAGAGAATACAAATAACTGATTATTACTGATTATTGATTTCTGACAAAATTTATAATTGTCAAATTTTCAAACATACTTATCCATAGACAAAATTATGTTTAGCTGTCATTTGCGTTTTGTTATTCCATGTCATATGCGTTTTTGTTATACCACATTTTATAGTGACTTGTATTCTCTTTGACGTCACACAGGAACGCGGTCGAACGGGATAAAAAGTATCATATGTCCTTCTCCTGGTTCTAAGCTACCTCCCCACCAATTTTCAGCCAAATCAGTTCAGCCGTTCTTGAGTTATAAATAGTGTAACTAACACGACTTTCTTTTATATATATATATAGATTTAAGAATCTTCCTAAGCATAAAAATTTTAATATAAATGTGTAGTATGTACAACGACCTTTAATTAAGTTAAACAAGTTAAGACTTAAATTAAAAATTTAAAATCAATTGACTCACATGATACTAAATTTCAAATCGATAAGAGCAGCGGAATTGCTCACATTGGCTAAAAAAAACTTGAAAAGAGCTGATGACAGATGATCTTTAATTGGCTGAACAGAATTCCTTTAATCATAGCTAAGAACACTCTCGATCAAGTCACCTTTCAAACAACAAAGATCGCATCAAAATAGGTTCATTCGTTTAGGAGCTACGATATCACAGACAGACACACAGATACACATATACACAGACAGACACACAGATAC